>VZUA01106656.1:0-17128 GCA_013401035.1 Horornis vulcanius
CTGCTACACATCAGCCTAATTGACTGAATACTTGGAGCATGAGTTTCTTTCTGACAGCAAAAGACTTAACAGTTTCTGCCTCCTTCCCCCGAAGTTAACCTGTCTTCTGGAATTAAGAACCTTGATTTTTTTTCCTCCCCACTGGGCAGTTAGTACAAACCATAATTTTGATGCTTGAGAACACAGTTACTCCAGCGGACGAAAGCATTTGCTTGTTATCAGTTGCTTATTCCCAAAATAGCATAGAACAAAAACACACACACAGATTCATGCTCATCACACACAGAGGCCCATCTCACACTGTGAGAACATCTCTCAGACTAGATGCTGTCAGAGCTGAGTCTCTGGGCAAGACATGGGGATTTTGCCTGTGGAAGGATGGACACTTCAACCACAACACTAGGATCAGAGGACTCTGAAGAGAGCCAAATGTACAAGTCTTCACTCAAGCTGTCTATACAGTTGTCCTGTGCCTCTGGAGGTGAGAAAAGCAAGTCTTGGGTTTGACACTCTGTACTGACACTTGAGGAAATCATTCCTCGTTCCACTGTAGATTTTCTTGTCAAGAATTAAAAAAAGTCACTTAGTCCAGTTTGGTTAACTGGCTTTAAAAAACAACAACCAAACAAACTAAAAAGACCTCATCTTCCTTACCTCAGGAATGTTGCTAAGTTTATCCATGTTTTTAAAGAAATGTGTCCCAAGTGAGCTACAGACCTTTCACCTTTTCTCTGTACAGAGCATATTCCACATACACCATGGATGAGAGTTTTCACCCAAGGTTGCACAAGCCCTGTGTTGTGTCAGGTTTCTTATCCAGGGTTAAGAACTTGGCTCCCATCAGATGCGGTGACTCTCAATAATTTTCTGTGTATATATGATTTCTGTCACTGTCTTGGGAATGTAAGATTTGTTGTGGTCCCAGCATAGGCATGAACTGGAAGAACAGACTAGAAGGTAGGAGAGGCAAACCAGACAGCTTGTTTTGGGCTTTTAAACCACATGGGATTATTCTCACTTGTGCTATGGGGACCTCCTACAGCCAAATGCCCAGAGAGCCACTCACAAAGCCTTGTCAGAGGAACCACCAAGTTAAGTCTACCAGCGTGTGGTGTCCAGGCATGGGGTTTGTTCCCTTAACTCCCTGTTAGTGCCAGAAATCATCTTCATCGACCCACTTCAGAACTGCCATATTCAAAAATGCTGAGTATTGGTGCTGCCCTTCCCATTCCAGCCCAGCCCTGCTCCCAGTCTGGAGGACAGTTTTTCTCCAATGCAGATAAGCTCTGATAGAGACAGAGCTGATGTTTGCCGAGGCACGATCCAGTGCTCATTGAGTTTGTCACCTGGCCAAAACTTGCCAGTAACTCAAATACAGCAATGGGTATAGCAAGGGTGCAATAGCAAACAGTCTTCCCACAGTCAGGAAAGGCTGGACAAATTGAAAAAAAGAGTAGGGAACAATCTGTTGTCCTTTTCAGGGCTTTACCTGAGACATTTTAAAATCCCAGCATTATATTAGCACTTGATTCCTGGCTGCTTAATATTCCGTATTTGCTGCTCCATAGTGTATTTTCAGTCTCATGTGTCTGGTCTCTTATTCTGAAGAGGTTACACAGGTAATTCCTGAAGCAGTGGCACTGCCTAAACCCCCCCCATGTAGTTCTGACTCCTGTTACCACTTCAGCTTCCAATTAATAAAAAGGACAAATAGGAGCTGCAGGGATGTGCTTGCCCACAGCCAGTCCTGCCACAGGCTGGAGTTTCACCTGGGATCATGAATTAGTACTGGGAGAGGAAAAGTCCTACAAAGAGGTGCTGTTACAGCTTCTGTGGCCTTTAATGTGTTGCTGGTATCTCCTCGTGTTCCTGGTTCTGCATTTGTGTCACCGTGCGTTTTTTGGGAGCAGAGGGTTATGAGAAGTCTGGAATAAGGTGATGAAAGCTTTATTCAGAGCCTCAAGTCCATCCAACACTCTATATCCTGCTTCACTCACAGGGCACAAAGACAGGCTTCTCTCTGGTAGAGTCATTCTATGCTAGTAGGTACTGGCTCCTTAAATTTGAATTTTTACATTTTTTAGCAATTAACACCCGTGGCCCCATTTAACAACACTTGATCATCTCTCTCCTGGAGAAGGTATCCCCTTGGCACTAGGCTCTGTGTGAATGACAGTCAGCCTCAGGAGCTGCCAGCCCACATGGACCTGCTTGTTTCTTCTGGATTCCCTGGGCTTCAGCCTCTTTTTCCTCAAAGCAGGGCAGCAGCCACCATCTCCTTCATCCTGCCCCTCCTCCTTCCTGCTGCTGCCATACTTTCACCAAATAATTAGTCTTTAGGACATTTTTTTTTTTAACCCTGCTTTCCCCAGAGATAAAAAGCCAACACATACTCACTTTGTCTAAACCTGGCACTAATGCCAACTAACCAAGCACACACACCCACACAAGGACAGCAAGGGGACTGGAAAGCTCTGTCTTGCAATTAATGCCTGGGACTGAAAAAATCCATCGTTCAGTTCTAGCAAAGACTGATAAGGAAAACTCAAGGATAGGAATTTTAAGTCTGTTCCAGTATCTAAAAATTAGCCTCTTGCCTCTGTCACCAAGAGGCTAAAATAAGGTCCTTAAAATGGTTTGAGGTCTTCCAATGAGGTGGTGATATAGGAGAACTTTAAATATCTAATAATAGTAAGTAGGCTATAAGGAACTTTGCCTCCTCTTGAAATACAGCCTTTGGTTCTCTGCTTTTAGCAGAACAAAGATACTGCCTGAGGTTAGAACAGCATTAAACCATGGGGAAAATTTGGTTGGCTGGACTGGGAGCACATAGTGAAAGACGTGATTTAAATGCCAAAGAGCAAGTTTAAGACCTCCACAGTATTTTTTAATTTGCTACATGATGATTAAAATCCCTTCTGCACACTGCTCTGATTTCCCTCCCCCTGCCTCAGCACAGCAAAGGGTGCAGGAGCTCTCAGCAGTGTGTCCACACCAAGCTAAATGCCGAGTTTACCAAGGAGAACTGTGGAGCTCCTCATGAGCAGAGTGCCAGAGTACAAACCACTCACCAGAACTGCTCAGAGCTGAAGTATAGGAGTCAAAGAACAGTTCTGCTGAGAAAGTCAAGGCTTGGGAATTATTACATGTTCTGTTTCCAGCTCCTTCAGTCTCTCCCATCTGTTTCAGTTCTCCACTAGGATAAAAAAAGAAAAGAAAAAAGGAAAAAACTCAGAAAACGCAATCCTATGATTTCTGTCCTTATATGGGGAAATGTGTATAGGGAAAGATCTCCTCTTACATGTGCCCACAGCAGGTTACACAGTCCTGTCCCCACCTTTGGGCTTCTGGGAGTTACTAATGCAAATAATAATAACAAGCAGTCATCTTCCTATAATGAGGCAACATATTACTACTTGGTCAGGAAGTGAATGAAAAAAGACTTCCATGCTGTTTCTGAGTGCCTTCACCAGATGGCTTTCCCACACATTTCCTGCTCCCCAGCTCTGGCTCCTGGAGCTGTTTGCTGCGTGTAGCTTGGGTGAGGCTCATCCTTCCCAGTTCAGCTGGGCTGCTTTTATGGTACACGGAGCACAGGGGAGCGATTTCACAATGTCAGGCTCAGGTAGTTTTTGCAATGCAAATCTGTTTCCCGGGGCAGTGGAATAGTGTCATCTTGCACTGCTGAAACAGCTCCTTGTGTTTAGAGAGGAGTGCTGGGCTGCTGTGGCATCCCTCAGAGGGGCCCTTAATCACCAACTCCTTAGATTCACTCAGCATCTAGAGCCAGCATGCTGCTACAGAGAATGAGGTGTTTCAGTCAGTCCCTCTTCTACAGCAAGAACAGGAGCAGCCAGCCCACAATTCTCCAAAGGAGGTATTATTTACTAACCACAAAACCCTCCTTTCAGTAATATTTCAGCTGAAGTTTCTCACTACGTGCTCTAACATGCAGCATGTTAGAGAGCTGGCAGGCACTGCCTGGCTTTGCTTTGAAATAAAAAAGGTTTTATTTAAGAACAAGCTGGCCATCATGTATTCTCCTTCCCATATTACTTGTATTTTAAGTGCATCCT
This sequence comes from Horornis vulcanius, assembly GCA_013401035.1. NCBI lineage: Eukaryota > Metazoa > Chordata > Aves > Passeriformes > Scotocercidae > Horornis > Horornis vulcanius. The sequence continues at coordinate 4,077 of VZUA01106656.1, forward strand.
TTTATGGTCAGGAACACAAAAGAGAGGCAGGTCTGGTGTCAGTTATTTGTTTGTAGAGATTTTTCTGAATGGTTGGTTGACAGGTCCATCAGCGTAGAAATAATGTTGGTTTTAAGAAATGTAGATTATTCACTGAAAAAGAAAGTTTTTGGAAGAAGTATGCTGGGCAAGATGCACTGCTTTTGCCATGCCAGAGATTTGTGGCAATTACACTATGAATTATGTCTTTAATTCCTTATTTTATCTATAGAGGTGCTTAATGCAAGCCTCCTTATGTTTCTTGTTTATTAAGTTGTCTCCAATACCCCAGCAGGGTCTCTTGGGAGCTCCACCCTTAGCACAGAGGCAAGTCAAGCTGAATTTAAGTCCTGCTTCAAGGGGTTTATTTTTAACCAGACAAAGATCGTGAGTGCACCTGGGCTAAAGAAGAGTTGCTTTGACTATCCCTACATTTCAAGGTGCAGATCAGCCACTACACTGAATTATTTTTCATAAAAACTCTCCAGTTTTTGCTATTCAAAATGTTTAACTGGACCTATTCAGTGAGTAGCTTATTATAAGCAACTCTGCACTGAACTCCTCAAGCACAGAGTCCTGCATAGCAAATCTTCACCTGCATCACCACCGAGCAGTGTAAATTCAATGGAAGGGGAGATTGCAGGAGGAAAGGCAGCACTGCTTCCTGTTGAAAGGGCTGAAATACCTGCTTGTCATGGCAGCCTTGGGGGGGCTGCTCATTCCTTGGGGGAAGGCAGACAGCCCTTGAGCACTATTTTTTGCCTGGCATAAAGCTCACTCATGTCACACATCTGAGGTGAGAGAAAACAGACACCAGCACCAGACAGAGCCAAACACTGATTCCAGCAAACCTCCCAGTAACCTCATTCCCCAGCTCCCCACCCCTCTGGAGCATCAGCAGATCCTCACGCCACATAGCCAGATCCCTGATCACCCAGGGAATGCTAATGAGAAAGGCTCCTTCTCTCCAGTTGCTTCTCCTCTAGCAGAGAGCACTTGTTAATAATTCAGCTTCATGCCACATCAGGCCTGGAGTGCTGAGGCTTTCCATGCTCAAGCTGTAAATATAGGACGTGACTGCAGCTGCGTGTTCTCGCCTGCAGAGTCCTTCAATGAAAGGATTCAGTGCCCCAGAAGGTAATGGAGAAACACCTTGAGGTCACTGCTGAGTGGCACTTACCCACCATCCCTCTGGGAGAACAAGGAGAAAGGCTCAGTCAGTCCAAGTCTGCAGCATCCATTAACCCCATTTTAGGACACACAGAGCTTTGGGACCCGACAGGAACAGGGGCATCAAGACATCAAGGAATAAATGCAGGAAGTTGCAAAGAAGTAATTTCAGCAAAAATGACGGGAAGCACCTCTACAGAATTTACCCAAGGATTTTGCACACACTCATTTCATGAATGATTTTTACCCTTGAGTCCTTTGGTTTTAAGTGCTGATGAGCACTTAGAGAATGGGCAGAAAGAGAACGGACTGTAGTGATAGGACAAGGGGGAACGCAGACAGATTAAAAGAAGGGAAATTTAGCTTAAGTATTAGAAAGAGATCCTGTGAGGGTGCTCAGACACTGAAGCAGGTTGCCCAGGGAGGTTGTAGCTGTCTGAACCCTGGCAATGTTCAAAACCAGGTTGGACGGGGTTTGGAACAGCCTGGTCTAGAGGAAGAATTCCCTGCCTGTGGCAAGGGGGAGTTGGGACTAGGTGATCTGTAAGGTCCATTCCAATCCCTTAACATTTCATGCTTCTATGAAATGGAATAAAACAGGGGCTAATGAATAGCAAAGCCCTCCCTAGGAAAAGGATTAAACTATTAACATTAGGAAAAAAATGCTACTGTTAAGGCAGTGGAACTACACAAATCGCTGCTCCTGGGCAGAAGGATGGCACCCCTGGGTCCCAGGGGTTGGGTGGGACCCTCATCCTCCTCTAGGGCAGCAGAGCAACCCCTCCATCCCCGGGGACCCCTCGTTGGTTGCTGGATGACAGCACGGCATGTCCCAGCTGGTGATGTTGCTGTGGCAACCGGGTGTGATTTCTCTGCTTGTAATGCCACGCCAGTCAGGGACACGCAGGGAGACGCACTTGTGACGTCCGAGACGGGCGGCGGTGGCTGCGGCCCGTCTGCCACCCCCGTGGGCTCGGCTCGCTGCCAGGACGTGTTTCCGCGTCGCTTCTGCATCCCCCGCGGGCCCCTCCCCACCTTTCCTCCTCTGCTCACGGCAATTTCCCCCCCAAAATCGCGCTGGAGCTGTACCAGCCCAAGGCAGCCTGTTGTTTGTACCATCCACAACGAGCTCCCGAGCCTGCTGGGGGAACAGGTAAGCATTTTATATCCTGCGTGAAAAGAGCCCCTTGTGAGCAGATCAGTGAGCCCACGCAGGGTGACCCTGCCAGGGCTTGGCACAGAGCATCTCCCGGGAGTCCAGCTCGGGATAGGGCACCAGAGAAATGATTGTCTGCCCGAGCCANAGCCCTGATAGTCAGCCATATACTGTTATTCCCTGCACTTCCTCTGAGCCCAGCTCAGTGCCCAGCTTTCTCCTCCAGCACGTGGTTCTAGAAGAGATTTTTAAAGTTCATGCAAGGATCTGTCTTGAGACATCAGCAGCACCACTAATCTGTGAACATCTGAAAGCCAGAATCCAACATAAAACTGAAACTGAACTTGTCCTGGAGTAAGAAGATAAAATTCTGAATGAGTCCTTTCCTCCCCTCTTGCACTGCACTAAAAATGTTGAGTGGCTATTCTGTTTACGTCCAGGTTGTTTACTGGAATTGTTTTATTATGCAGTAGCTCAAAGGTACGAACACGTGGGCAGAGGAATTTTTTTCAAAATATTTCTGCTTATTCACACTTGCTGTAAACACTTCCTCCAGGAGATTCTAGAAAGTAGGACACAGAAGGTGTTTGTATCCAGCCACTGCATTACTAGCTAGAACCTAGCTAGATTGAAAGCTTTGCAAATAGCTACATAAGAAAAAAAACCAATTAAAAGCATTTGATCTTTAAAGACCCATTCTGGGTTATAAAGTTTGCACACCTTATAATGGAAGTCTTCAAATTCCTTATTTTTTCAAGCAGGCTTGCTTTTTCTAAATGCAAATTAGTAGACAATAGCTCAAGTGGGAAGTCTCTTCTACACTGAGGGGGTTTTGCCAGCTGTATTGGGTGCTCTGATTACCCATGAAATCAGAGGCCTCTTGCAAAACAGCCTAGAGCTTAACCAACATTTTGTTTAGAATGGCATTTAGCAGAACCCAGTTTATTGTGAGCAGAGATACAGGATCAGCAAGACACTCTTGTTGATTTCTGGTGGCCACAATGCAATACAGAGCTGGCTCCTGCTTGGCAGCACCACCACAGGGATAGGAAATGCCCCCTCAGACAGGGACACAACAGTATCCAGAGACAAGGGTACAACAGGAAACAACTGACAAATGAGGACCTAAGTCAAGGGATCTGCATGTCAGAGAACGGAGTAAAAGGCCAAGAGAGCATTTAATTTGAAGGAGATATAGGCTGGCCTCACAATCTCAGTAGTTAGCCTTCTGCAAAGTCTCAGTTCTGTAGATGCCAAGACCTGCAACAGATTTCCATGGATGGGATTGCTGTCAGTATTTGAGGGGAGACTGCTGAGATCAGAAGTGCTGGGAACCAGTCCATTAACTGTTCTCGCTCTCTACTAACTGTACTTCCCTGGAAAGTTCTAATGTTGAGACATGGAAAGAACATTTTTAAAAGGAAGGACTGCCTGGGTAGTTTCAGCTGGGTTATGACTACCAAGATTAGCACAGTAATGCAGATGTGTCATAGATGCAGAGCTTTCACAGAACAGTTACAAGACCTGCAGATGTTTGGCTAACTAAAGCATCCAGCTCATTGGATTTACCCTTTAAATGAAATCCTTTTGTTCCTTTGCACTTCAGTGCACCAAGATAATGAAATTTAACCTTGTGATTGCTTTGTTCTCTACATCCTTTAAAGTCTGCTCCTGAATCCACTTCCAGACTTGGCATAGTTTCGTAGTGACAGGGGTGCTCTTAGGAAGCCGTTCCATTTGGCAGCTATTTAGCCTGAGCTGTTCCTGGTTACTTGTTGAACAAAGCACCATTGTACTTCACTGTCCACGAGCTCAGATCCAGGAAAATGGAAGCCTTCTACAATTCAGGTGTAGATCAACAGATTTGTCACTTACACCAGGAGCATTAGACAGGTACTAACCTTAAGACTTGCTGGAGGGAAGGGTCTATATTTATAGAAGAGATCCATAGTCCCAATTGCTTTTGCAGGTGAAGTGTTTCAGGACAAAAACACCTACAGATTTCAAGAGAAGGGCACCTTTTGGAGAAGTACCTAAAGAGTTCTCCATTGTTTCTTTACTTGGTGAGCAAGTAATTGGCATAGATTTTATTGGAACACCAGGAAACTGAGGCACTGACAGACTAGGCAGTAATTGTCAGTGTAAACAAGACCCTAGTGAATGAAAAGTCTCCTCTCCACTCAGGCAGAGTACACAAGAGTTTGAGCTTTTCTCTTGATCTTATAGAATGGGGGTGGATTGGGATGGGGCTTTTTGTTTGTTTTTAAGGTGTGGAATAGGAATTTAGTGCTCTTATGTCCCACACTGACAGCATGACAGGCTAAAGCTAGTGCTCAGGCATAACTCCTTGACTGAGTATAAGCTTTATTCTCCATGCCCCTTACATAAATGGCAATCTGTATAAATTACAGGATAAGAATTGGACTGATATTAAAAAAACAGATGTAAGTTTGGCTGAGTAGAGGAGATGGCCCAGAGACTCTACAAGGTCTCCATCAAAGGAGACTTTTGGGAAGTGGCCAAGTAGAGTCAGTCAGGGAGGACTGGCCAATTTTTGCACTGATATGAGAAGAACTAGGTAAAGTTATGTCTGAAAGAGACCTTCTGAGGTTTCCCTTTTACGCAGGCAAGAGTTTGACTAACATCAGGTCATATCTTCTTGCTATTTATGAATACTAAAGAATGAGGCAGAGAAGCCTGAGGGAATACTCACAAGGAAGGTGTGATCTCAAAGGCTTTGGAACTGACTTGCATTTTAGCTCTACATGGACATAAAGTAATGAAAGGGTGAAAACAAATGTAAACAGGGCATTATTCAAAATGCTTTAATAGACTCCAGTTTTGTGGGAGTCATACTTTTCAACAGATTTATGTTTAGAAGCCAAATGAGAAAGTCTGGAATGACCATGTTTGTTCAAAAGAGATTGTTGGTAGAATGTAAGTGTGGTATTTGTCTAAATAACATCTATTGATCAGCTATGAAGTTGCACAGGGATTTGCCAGCTCAAAATTATTCCTGTAGGTTTGCTTCTATTCCAGAGAGATTTATTTCCCTAGGCTTTACTGGATGTTGTACTTCACTTTGTGCACAAATTCTCCCTAGATGTTGTGCTGCTTAGCCTTTATTTCTCTCTCCACCTTAGCACAAGGGATCAAACTCTTAGAGATGTCTAACTCGTAAATATTTAAAGCTTTAAGGGGTCCAGGCAAATGCTTATGAAATTGATGATTTCATTAATGCCACCTCTTCTGGGGCCTTCCTGTGCCTGAGGCACTGCTGCCATGGGCACAGGCCCTCACCCTGCAGAGCTGCAGACAAGGAGGGGTCTCCTAGGCTTGGGCTGCTTTATCAGCAGAAGCTGCAATAAACCAGTTCAGGCATTATCCAATCCAGCAGCTCAGTTAATCTCTGCTTACCCAGATTAACTCTGGCATCACGAGACACAGCCCATCAGCTGCAGGCTGGCTCTCAGCATCTCCCTCCTTTCAAAGGAGTTATTTGCATCAGGCATTCAAAACTTGGGAAATTCCTTCTGTCTTCCCATCCTTCTTAATCCTCCATCAAGAGACAGTATCAGAGACTAAGAAGGTCAAACTGGGGGAGAGGAAAGGAGACAGGCAGTTTTCTCTCTCATTGCACATCTCTGCCTTACCTCAGCACAGGAAAGGAAGATTTACCCAGTGTGGGACAGCTCCAGATCACACAACTTTAGTGCTCCTGGTCCCAGACATGGGCCTCCTCCAACGATCTCTGACCCTTTTCATGGCCAGTGAACACCCTGCCAAGAAAATATTTTGCTGTGTGAAACCAACAATGCAGAAGCCTTTCCAAGCATGAACTTGTTCAAATGAAGATATAAACTCTCTGGCTTCTTTTAATCTCTCTAAGCCGAGCTATAAGCCACCCCATGTGGAAAGTGGCATAATTGACCAAAATGCCTGTCTAGACCCACATACCAAGTAGGCCATGGTGCTAACCCCTGCCCTCAGCTCAGTGAATGTGACAAAGCACCCAGAGCCAGGTGTCTGTGGTGCAGCTGGGCCCACCCTGCAGGGTGGAGGAACGAGCTGGCTGCCTGCAAAGCCATTGACAGAGCACACACACCTCCAAGCCTGTGAGTGCCTGTACACCACCACCTCCACTCTTCCCTCCCCTCACGCTGCTTGGCATCCGAGACCTCTGCATGAGGCACCTGTGAGTATTTCAAGCAGGTGGAGTGGACAGTTTTCATTAAGCCTCTGTCAGACTGAAATGGCTTCTTTGCACTATTTATCCTTGTGTATGCTGTGCTGTTGCCACAGAGTGCAGGTGGCTGAACAGGGAACTCAAAGCACTGCAAAAGCCTTGTCTATCCTTCCCCATGGTGCCTTGGAGGGGCTCCCCAGAACAGAGGCTGGACCAGATTGAGGCTAAGAGTGAGTATTTATTAAAGGCCTTCAATAGATACACCTTGGGCATTCAGAAGCCACCCAGACGCTCCACCGAAGATGGACGATGGAGTTTTTCAGACAAAAATAATTTTGGTCCATTTGCATATCAGGGATTAATGCTCCAATTAGAGCTTCAGGTCATAAAGTCATATTCCCCCAGTTTGCTCCCCCCCAGTTTGCTTTTTTTTATACTTTTCAGTGCCTGAGACTGTAGGGTGTTCTTAAGTTTTAGGCCTAGAGGGATTGTTTTATCTGATGAAAATGTTAACACTTTATATGCAGTTTGGAGTTATGCACTAATACAGTACAGGATTTGAAAAATATAACGGCTAAAATCTTAAGGCATCACCAATAGCACTGGATGAGGCCACCAAAGGATAAAAGGAGAAAAAACAAGGCCAAGCTGTTGCAGCTTTAATTTTACAGGGACATTTTTTGCATGTGTACCAGTCCTCCATATTCATCACAGAAGAGGTAGTACTTCAAAGGCACTCAAAAATCACTTCTTGGTGCATTCCACCAGCATCGTTAGGCAAATGTCCATAAATACCCTTCTCACATATCTTGTTTCACTCAGATTATCCTTGTCTCCTTGGCAACTGTCAGATGATGTATAATGCCAGCGGGGATTAGCCCCAATGAGCCTTATAACCCTCGTGTAAATTCCAACTCTGTGGAGGGACCTGGCCAAAGCACTCCCTTCCTGGTAATGTTTCACTGTTGCTGTAAACAATATTAAATCCTAGACCCCTTCAACAAGCCTGAGTAAGAGTGAAAACCAATAGAGAACTTTTTAACTAGTAGTATTTGTCTTGTCCTCCGAATAAATAAGTTTGAAACATGGATATACTTGGTGTTTCACAGCTTGACATGTAAAGCTGTATTTTGAATCAGAACTTGAGAGAAGGCTTTTGCTGAAAACTTGGCTCTAATATCTTTATCTCCTTTGTCCCTTGTTGTCAGTGGGATCACACTGGGAAATTCCAAATCCCTGCAAGAGCTTAACAAAATTATGCTACACTTTAACCTATTAATTTCTGAAAACTCCAGCGTTCAGGTCATCACTTGGTGTGCACACACTGTCTGACATGGGTTGTATTGAGAATTTCTGCCTCTGAGCAAGCAGCTGTGGGTTGCACCCTCATGCCCCACTGCTCAGGCAGACATGACTAAAACATCAAGTTGAGAAGCTTCAACATGTGCTCCACTTGCATGAAGGTCGTGTGGGTCTGCTGAGGAAGAAGTTGGTTGTCTCATGTGGCATCCTGGGCACCCAAAGCCATCTTTTGCCATGTGTGGCCCTAACATGAGACTGTCTCCACATAGGAGATGTAGAGAGTGCCAGTGCATGGAGCTGAGCAGCCCTGCATTACATGCAAATGTTAGGAGTGGAAGATCTAAGTGATAAAACCCTACCTGTGGTGCAGTAGTGACATGGTTAAACCACTTGTTCCTTCTTCAGTCCACTCAGTTCTTTATAACTTTCCAAACTGGGGATATCTGCTCTAATTCAACAGAACAACAAAAAAAATACCTTTAAGCAGAGTCAAGGAAAGGAGGTTTAAATCAGCACCAGCCTCAGGAACAAAACCAAATCCAGACATACTACACAGAAATAATAGTATTTCTGTAATTAAGCAAACAAATCTCTGGCACAGCATTGGGTCTAAAAATGAATTCAACAATATGCCATGGCTGATATCTCTTAGACTAATCAACTACAGAGAGCTGAGAGAGGAGGGGAAAAATGTTCCAGGAGGTAGGTCACCAAACAGCCAAGCCAAGGGGTGATTAGGAGCCAGTGTAGCAGGGCAGTGGCAGGCAGAAGATAACCCAAGTCCTGACACAAGCTGGTTAGCAGTGATGCAGCCTGATTTTTTTGCATGCTTGTGTGGATCTGTTTGCTCCCCAGCCATCTGCCAGCTCCAGCACACACCTCACCGCATGCAAGACGTGCAAGGAGGGGGAAAAGGGATCAGTGGCTTAAGGCAGGTGATTTTTAGCACAGATAGGATAAAAGCCCTCCTAACTCACTCACATGTCTATGTACTGGCAGAAGCTCAAAGCAGCACCATTTTAGACACTCCAGCACACAGCAGGCGCTCGGGAGATTTAGTACTGCTACCACTGGCTTGTGCACATAGAGAAATTCAGCTACAGCAGCAGGAGTAATAAAAACTGCTGAGAGCTGAATACCACAGTCTCCTCTGTCGCTGGTCACATTACTCTTGATTTCAGGCAGCAAGAGGAAGAGAAAGTTAATCATTTATATGCAGCAAAGCTAGGGAAGATCCCAGTTTAAAATCCTACTGTAGTAGCAGAAGAAATGGAGTAGATCAGCCCACAATCAAGTGTGGGAGAATCCACACACACTCAGGCAAGGCAGCCATCTCTGCTGAAGATAAAGTGATAAATGAACATAATTGGAAAGCAACAAAGGTTACCACAGGTAAAGTATGAGCATGCTTAAACAGGGCTTTGAAAATGAAGCGCATTCCCAACAGTAACTTGCCAGGGAGCCTTTGAAGCTGAACAGCCTCTGCCACACCACTTTTGTGGTGTTTTTCTTGTTGCACTTTACAGCTGGTCTCCTGTTCCCTCCTTTGGCCCTAGGCAGGGCCAAAAGGCACATGCACAGGGTACATGTCATTGCTACTGACTTCTGCTTAAAAGCACCAGAGCCAAAAGCAACAATATTTTCCCTAAAGGGCAGCTGTAGGTCTTTGCAAACTCTGCCCCTCCAAGACAAATCACTGAGTGTGAACGGGGAGCTTTGGTGAAGGAGGGAAGCATGCTTCTTCCCAGCCAAAGCCTCTGCTGTGAAACCTTCACAGAGAAAAGGTATCTTTTCTCAGCATCAAACACAGGACAGGCTGCTAATTCTGTCTTTGCAGTGTTTCACGTTCTAAGACCTTGAGCAGTGCTTACAGGTCAGGTGCTGGTTTGCAGGCAGCCCCACACCAGGGCTGTGGGTCAGTCCTAGACCTGCCTGGCACCTACTCCAGCCCTGGCTTGCTGAGAGCTGGCTGTGTCTGCATGTAGTCAGCTGTCAGAAAGCAACAGCCTCTGTGCCAAAAAACCACAGCTTGAGTGACTCTTATCCCTCTAAGCAGCATCTTAGACAGTGGGGGAAAGGGCTTTCAGTTGAATGACACCTGACCTGGATTTGCAAAACCTTGGCTACAGGTACAAGTCTGAGTCTAACATGTTTGTGCCAAGCTGGCTGCCCACAGCCAAGCACAGCTTTTGTAACATTTTCAGTGGACTCTCTCCCAGGCAGTTACTCTAAAAGAGCTGCTGGGATGTTGTTACAGCAGGTTTTTCTTCCGCCAATAACACTGCACTACTTTTCCATCACAAAAATAGCTGAATACATGAAGGCTTTGTGGCTGAGGCATCCCCCATACAGGACTATCCATACTTCACCTTTAGCGATATTCAGATACACTGAAGCCTGAAACTCATACAGAGAGGGGCTTTTTCCAGTCCCTGATAATGATTCCCCTACATGTGTATGATTTGGCAGAGTATAGTATATTTTATATGCCATCCCACAGCATGTGCTGCACCCACCTCGTTTTTCAGCTACGTTTCCTCTCCACATCTACTTGCTTTATTTTTTATTTCCAAGCACAGCTTTTTGTAGGACTTAAAGTACCAAAATGCCAGTGTGTTTGCCAAAAGCTGTTATTTAAATAAAATTCATGTAAGAGCTTTTTAAAAGCAAGATTGTAGGAGGACAAAGCTGCAAGGAGAGATCCAGTTTCCAGACCCTCCCCTCATCCAGACACTGGCCACAGCTACAGCCCTGCAGTCTCTCCAGAGGAGCACCTCACCTGCCAGATGCGTAAGATCTGGCCACTTGCAGAAGTACTCAGGAGCTTCCTAAAAGCTGGGTTACAGGTGTTGTTCAGAAAATTTATCTTCAGCTTTGAATACACCTACTGTGAATTTAGGCACTAGAAATCACTATTGCATATTTGCCCCTACGTACAGCTGGGGAGGTGAGATTGCTCTGAAGGCCAAGCCCTGCCCTGAGGATCTGGGAGTTAAAGACTTAATTCCCTCAGTGTTTACATCTGTGCACTGCACAGAAGGTAAACATGCTGTGTTCCAGCATCTGCTGCACCTGTGTCCACAGGCTCAACCTGGGTGGAAACAGAGCAAAGCTGGGCTTTAAAAGGAGACAGAATTCCTGTACTTATTACCCATGTTAATGCACTAAGTATAGATTTGGCTTCAGCAGATCAAAGTGCTCAGATGTTATTACTAACACATTGTAATTATCTTTTGTCAGCAATCACCAAGAGCAAGGTCTGCCTTGTGCTCAAAGTCTGCTCCAAAGACCTTATGCTCTAAACAGATCTTTTCATGCTGCCAAGAGGGAGAGCAATTCAGATATAGCTGGAGGCTGCCAAAATACAGGAAGAAGCACTGCTAAGTTAAATGGTATCTCTTTAGAAGCTTTTTGTCTGCAGGTATTCAGCACAGCTCTTTTGTGTTTAGAAGGACAGATCAAATACTAGCTGACCAAGAAATATTTTCAAGTAAAATGTTACTTAACAGCTCCAGAACAATCCTTTAAGAACCTAGATTTGTGCCTTTTTATTGAAGTGTTGGAATGTGACATGCTGCCATATGAGTTTCATGGTTTGGGTTTTTTCCAAAATTTTGTGACTTGCTCATTTTTATGGCATTTACTTTCCATTTATGACCCTATTGCACCTATCCATGGTTAAAACATTTAGCGAAGAGGAAACTTTAATGGAATAGTTTGAAGCTGTAGCTGGCCAATATTCACTATAGGGTCTGAGTTTCCTTACTTTTCCACAGAGAGCAGCCTCAAGTTCTACTGTATTGGCTATGAGAAATCAGCCTTCTGCACAAAACATTTTCACATCTTGCTTTAGTCAAGCCAAGCTCCAAAATCCACTTCTTAGCTCCTCTTCCTCTCACTTCTGAAATAAATTTATCAAGTTTTAAAGGAAATGAGCAAGTACACATGAGCACTGTTTTTAAGAAACAGCCTGATAGAAGTTATTTGGAATTAAACTTTGCAGGGATTTAAAAACTAATAAAACATCTCCAGGTCAATCTACCATAAAATTTAAATATACATTTGAGAAAATATTTTCTGTCTTCCTGTCTGAAGGTTTCCTGGGAGAGTTTAACATATTTTAAACCAACTCCTTGAATTTTGTCCCATCTTTTTTGGCACTCACTCATTTCACATATATGGGAATGGACACCATTATTTTCATGCTGTCAGACTTGTTTGTACCTGCAGGTTTGAGCATCAAGCCTACACATACTAGAAAACTTTTGGCTTGTATTTACTATTAATAAATCCTAAAATAATATATTGTGAGCTTAACAGTGTGTAGACATGAAGATTTCAAAAGTAGGCAGAGTTGCTAGTTTGCCATCACATATTAGATATCCCCAATAGAACTCAGTTAATCTGTCATGAAATAAAGGGGAGAGAGTGCTTAAAGCCAGAGCAAGAGACTGTAAGAAGCTTAATTATTGTCTCTTTCTTCCAGGCACAACCATTTAAGTGTGAACCCCTCCAGGTTTAAGGTCTTAAAACTAAAATGATTTCATAAAAAAATAAATTTAAGAATGGAGATAGGCTGTCCTGACTTCAGGCTACCATGGAAAGATAGCAAAGCCTCTCAGAGCAGGTGGAAGTGTTACATTTCTTTATCTCCACCATTGTAACCTTCTTCTTAATTTTTCAAAATGTTTTAATGACAAGATTAAATATTCATGTTTCCAGTTCAGTTATTCCCAAACTGGTCAGGCATTTTGTATTTCATTATCCTCTCATCTGACCCACGCTTTGGGCTCACTAGAAAGTTACTGGAAGAAATATTTTTCAGCCTTTAGCTCATGGAGCAAAGACAGCAAATCTGGATTAAAAACCCACATCAAAGGTAATGGCCAAAATGGTCTATCAAGATAAAATATGCCTTTTTCAGGGGAAAAAAAAATCTTACTAGTGGAAATTAAATATTAGAAATGCATTAGAGGTTATCTAGGAGAACAGACCACAGAGCTTACTGATGCAAAACATGAACTGTCCAGCTTCCAAACCATACCATTCCCTCTGCTAGTCCAGTACAAAACTTCAGGCACTGCACTCTTGCACAGGCACAAGGGGAATGACAAACTTTTTAACCTGAAAGTCCCAGACCCCCTTGCAACAAGGGCCAGGCTGTGCTGCAGTGAAATGTGGTGGTTCCTCTCAGCTCCACCAGACTTGATTATTGCAGCC
>VZUA01106657.1:47244-59193 GCA_013401035.1 Horornis vulcanius
TCTAAAATTGCCTGTTCCACTTCCTAAAAATTAATCTAAACCAGCAAGATGAAAGTTTAGCAAGTTCAGTTGTTAAAGATCAGCTCTTTGTGTCATGTGACTCTTTAAGTGGCAAGAGAGACCCTGAAATTTGGGGTTACCTCCCCATCAAACCAGAAAAAGAGGTTCAACATGCCAAAAACTTCTTCAAGCAGTTCTCTTCCTTTCAAAAGGTTGGTCACCGAATGACTGAGAAGAAATCCTACTGTGTGATTTAGTGATTATTTACAAGTTTAGGCCTCAAGTCCTACATACTAAATTTTTAAACCAGCAAGAGCAAATATCACTACTCATGACAAATCAGACCAAAATAAGGAGTGTATAATATCATGCTCATTTCATTGGCAATTAATGAAAAGAGAAAGGAATGTACCTGCCATAAATATTCCTACAGCTCTCCATNCTACATCTTTGTATTTGGTTATAAATATATGGATAGAACAGGCAGTATATGGGTATTTACTCATGGTATTTTGCCAAGTACTGTATATAGAGGGCTTGGCAACAGGACCAAAAATTTGTCATCATCTAATGGAGATTTTTTTGATTGTTTTAGAAATGTTTGGTCATGTTTCAACAGACATCCCAGTTACTGAGCTAATGCTAATATTATCTAATATTGAGTAAGAAGAACTGACTCAAAAACTTGAGCTCAGTCTCACTCTTGTACATATCTCAATTTCATATGGCAAACCTTGTTTCCAATACTAAGGAAAAAAACATTTGGAATTTTGGAGTTCCAAAGTGAATTTTCAGAGAAATAGTGGGAGGAGAGATCCAAAAGAAAGAAATTATGGGAATGCTCATCACTATTTTTGGGCAACTTCCTACTTGCTGAACCAAGAGAAATCCTGGATTCTAAAACAAGCATCTGAGCTGACATTCAGCACCCACATGTATGGACTTTACTTCAAAGCTGATGCAATAAAGTAAAAACATTTGCGAGCTTCAGATGACAAACTGAGCTAAACAGGAAGAGTGGTTGCTCCTGCTCTGCTTTCAGTGCCACTTTGTAGACAAGTGGGCAAATGAGGTAAGTAAATTACTTCAGCAAGCTCAGAAGCTCACAGTGTGTGGAAAACAAATGTCTACTATGGCATCCAAAGAAAAGAAGTAGAAGAAATGAGTGAAAATGATAAAGAAGACATGGCACATGCTAGTATACTTTACTACATCCCAAGCACACAATTCCACAGACATCATTTCTACAAAGATTGATCAACAACTGTCAGGGCGGAAACTCAACAATAAAATTTCATTTTCATTGTGTAGAGCAAATGAGTTTAATGTAATTAAACATAAAGGGATTTGTTTTGATTCAGATGACTCTCAGCACTGCTAGCAGCAGAGGCATGAGGACATGGTCTGATGGATGCATGTTCACTCATAGGATAAGTCATGTTGGAAGGAACCTGTGGATTCCAAGACAGAGCAGGATGCTCAGGGCCCTTTCAGTTTATTAGACTCCAATTAGCTGAGTCCTGTTTTCACAGGCAGGGAGCAGCAATGGCCAGTCCCAGCTACAACTGTGTTTCTGAAGCTATCTACAAGAAATCATGACATTTGGCAAATATTCATGTGTGCATGAATAGCTGGACATATTTTCTAATTTATCCATATGCTCTTAAGATATAGTATGCTCTTAGCACAGATCCCCAGAAAGAAATTCTATCCTTAGTAATCCAAACTGAACTGGAGCAAATTTCTAATGGAACTTTAGAGCATAAAAGAACATTATAAGAAACACATCTCATAGCTAAACAGAAATCTATCTAAACACTCTGAAAGCCAAAATCCTGTCTGGTTATAGGAAAGAAGCTACTTACAATATAATTAGGGAGGCTTTACTTTGTTTTCATAATTTTGATCTGACCACAGTTCTGGGAAAAAAAAACCACTTCAATATGTCTCCAGAAGTGTCCTACTATAGAATTACCAAAGATAAACCCTTCAGCTCCAGCGATATGCAAATGAAGACATGTTTTTTAAAAGGATTAACAAAGTTGTTCAAAGCATCTTTTTAGTCTACTCTGCTTCCAAACAAACAATAAACGGTCTGCATGCAGTGAGATTTGCTAACCCATAAACACAGCCAAATGGAGGAAGATCAGAACCTTAATGAGTTTGGTCCCTTTGAATTCTAGCTGATCAGTGTCACCAATAATTTCAACAGGCTCTAAATTAAGCACTTTCTGTCTTCAAAGTGCCTTGCAAACATCAACCAATTAATCCCTACAAGTCTCCTCTGAGGTAGGTAAGTAGGTATTGTTATCCCCATTTTACAGTTGGCTGAACACAGTCAGAGGGTTAAGTGATTTGCTGCAGGCCACAGATGGAGGTGGGATTAAAACACAAGAGTCACTATGATTCTTTTTAGAGGACAGCACTTCTTTTTTTTTCCTGATGACTTTTCTGTGCTGACTTTAGACATATTGGCCTTGTGGCAATACTTAAAGGAAACAAAATAAATTGTCCTTGTTAAAAGCAAGGAAACAGGGAAATCTGGGGTTTGTGCTGATAACTCTTTTGTTGCCTTATATTGATGTTAAGGGTTTTCCTATAATTTTGTTCTGATATTCAAGTACCATTTCTTTCATACAGGGATTTACTTCTGTGGCAATGTAACATGCTACTAATTGAAATCCTTCACAGGTTTTATTTTTTTGTTGTGCTTTCAAATTAGTAAGTGTAGGTGGCACCCTGCCCATAAATGGGGCACTTTCCTTCCAGGATCAGGGTAACAGTTGGTAGGCTTTTTCCACTGCAGCACAGGCAGGAAGAAATGGAGAAAGGGAGCTTTGAGTACCAAGAGCAAAGAAAGCCATTAACTGAAACCCAACCCCAGCAAACTGCTTGTAACCATTCTAACAGGCGTAAGATTGATACCTTTCCCACTTCAACAGAAAGATCAGATGGAAAAGAGAGAGTATATCCTTTTCCTCTCTATGTATACAACTTCAGGCCACTTGAAGACCCATTTGTCATTGAGTCAATCCAGTGTATTGTAATAAACTTCTGGGTTTTATCAGGAAACTGCTTTTCACCTAGTGGCAAATCCACAGCAGTTCCCTGGAATACTTTTTACAATAGAAAAATCCACTACGCAAAGTTGATGTCTTGCAGCTCTTGAGAACATATTCTGTTAATTTTTCAGCTGGCACTCTACTTTCAGAAGGCTTCCAGTACAGGAATTGACAAGCACAGAGAAAACCAGCAAATATTTGAAAATTATTCACTTCCTACTATATAGTAAAGTCATTTCAGCCATACTGGTGCTTATGTATTTTTATGATACAATCTTCTCTGTGTCCTGAAAGTATAGTTCCATTAATGCTAAAAGAACCCCAAACAATTTATTAATAGACCATTGTAATTAATACACGGTAGTGTTAATACATTACATAATCCAAGGATGGTATCTCCTTTGTGTTAGGTGTTACCCACAGGAAATGGTCTCATCAAAGTTTTATTGGCTAAAAGTTGACTTTGTTAAAGGCACATGTGAAGCCTTCAGATTAAGTAAATCATTTAACATAGAGTCATGATAAAATAAAATGCAACTTATTTTTCTACTTCTGTGGATCCTGAATCAAAAGAGTATTTTTACCATTAGAAAGGTTTGTTAGTAACTATTTGCTCTTATATGACCATCACTTATGCCTCTTTTTAGAAGAAAAATAGTTAATGATTCACAACCTGAGGAGTTGTACTCTTAGTCTCACAGTGTCAGAACATGTAGGATTTTGACTCTTAGAAGGCATGTTTTCAGTAATAAGAGCATGTATTATGTGGGTTAAGAAGGGTCTGATTTTCACAGTAATTCTATGACCAGGAAAACATGTAATGCAAAACATAAGCTTGGAAATTGCTATTTGCTAGCTCTGTGTCAAGAAGATTTGTAGCTGACTCAGAATTACATGCTCTGCAGAAACAGCTCCCTTCTTTTATCACTTTGGAAATCATTAACTTGCCCTGGATGGTCCCCTGTGCAACAAAGGAAGTTTTCACATGGATTTTCTGATAGGCGAAACAAAAGAGATCATAGATAACAAAGCAGCAGTGTGAATGACAGTTTTAGTGGACCTTCATCCAAACAAACCTCAGTAACATCTCATCAGATCTGTATCATCCCCAAATTTCCCTTCACTCAGCACTACAATGCTTCAGGGCTCATCCAGTGACCCATTCCTCAGTTCCAAATTTCTTAGGCTATCTATGAACACAAATAACTGAGTAATTGTCCCACATCCCACTAATTAACATAATTCATTTCTACATCATATATTTTGCTGTTACAGATCTATCTGTTCAGTAAAATGGAGCTGTGGGAACATTTGGCTGCTTGGGCTGTGACTACACTCACAGTTCTGTGCATCCCTCCCCACATGTCAATGCATTCAATGTTATCCACCCCAATAAAGAGCAACTCTCAAACTTGTCAAACAGCTCTAGACCTCACATACACATACTATATCATATCATATCTTTTGCTCATCTGCAGCCATTGCCACAAGTCACCTGCATTATGAGCATATTTTAATGTCCTGCACACTTAGAGAATGTTTAATTATCTATGCTCCTCCAAGATGAGAACACTTCTCCAAAAAAGACATTTGTCACCCATATGAATTTCTGGCAAGGTAAAACCAATCTTTCCTTAAAGCTCACCTCCCTTATTTGCAGCTCCATGTCCTGATTAGTTTTTTAGAGCCTGTTCAATATGTGTTTTTCTGAAAATCTTATTCACAGGCTTGCATGTTTAGCAGGCTGGAGAGCCTTCCCAGCACCATATCCCTGCTGAAAACTGCATGGCAATTGCTGGTGCTATGAGCTGGGCATCCCCCGTAAGTGAAAGAGTGCAAGATGATTATTTAGACATGATCCTACTCATTTGTATACAAAAATCTCTTAACTGCTCATTTATCTGCCTGGTCATCTAATGTTGTGCTGCACATTCTGTGATGACTTGGGGAATGTGTTTTCCTGTTTGTGTGTCTAAAAGTAGTGAACATATCACAGATTCTATGGAAAATAAGGAATGAATAACAATAATTACAATTTTGTCACATTTGTTTTTAAAGAAAATTTATGGTATCATAAGCTTGGGGTTAGTATCTAAATATGGAGACTTTGGAGAAGATCTTTTATTTCTATAGAATTCTAGCATGGTATCCCTCAGATTTTTATTAACACCAAGTAGATACTGAATTTTCTTAACACTGGTGATTCTTGAATTAAAATCAATTACAGATTGCTTTTAATGCAACTTGTATGTGATATTCCAGACCTATTAACAGAATATGAATTATTATCAAATTACAGTGCAGTTAAAGTATACAATCACATTATAGGTCATACCTTTCATACCATGTTTTTAAAGATAAACATTATTTGGCTATTAATCATAACCAAATTCATACTCACTGTAGGGTGTGAGAAGGAATTCTAGAGCTGTTAGAGGAAGAGTAGGATAGAAACTCCTGTCAAATACCTGAAAATAATATTTGCATTTGAAACTAACTAATTCAGAGCATGTAAACTGATAATAGGGACATTTTAGAATAAAACTTTGGCCAAACTTTCACTTTTATGATCCCCTGAGGCTACTGTGGTAATTTGAGCACATTGTTATTACATAAAGAATAGTCTCTCCCTTCTTCTTCTTTCCACTACAAAAATCAAGCATAAAGAGTAAATCTATATAACTGAATGAATTATTCCCAATATAGCTACTCACTATAACTTTTTGTTGTGAGTTGTGAAATTTAAGGGGACACACACACGACACACTATGTTAATCAAAAATTTTTCTGCAAATTAATTTGCCTGTGTGAATATTAACAGTACTGAGAGCCCAGAGACAATTGTAGAGGAAATCAATTATTCTGTTTTGTTTGTCTCTATATTTAGGTTGATTTTTTCTTCAAACCTACCCTATGATTGCTATATATATTCTACATATATAATTTCAGGGTTTGGGGGTTTATTTGTTGGGTCTTTTTGGTTTTTTGGGTTTTGGTGGGGTTTCTGTGTGTGCGGTTTTTGTTTTGTTTGGGGGGTTTTTTGAGTGTGTTTTTTTTGGTTGCTGTTGGGGTTTGTTTGTTTTTGTTGGTGGCTGTCTGTTTGTTTGTTTTTTATTGGGGAGTTATTTATTTGGATTTTTTAATATTATCCAGGTAGCTGAAACAGATCATCATCTGACTTGTCACCCAAACTCACAGGTGCCAGAGGAGTTGAGAGGGCAGCCTGCAGCCCACTCGCAGCTCCTGAAAGGTTTGTAGAACCTCTCATCCCTCAGTAGGCACCAGCCCTTGCTTCCTGCCTCTCCTCAGCAGGGGGGAAGAGACAACTTTGAGGATAGAGTTGCCGGTATTTTGAATGGTATACAGGACCCCTGCTTTTCCTCCCGCACACGACTCCTGGACCAGTGACTTCATTCGGAGCCCGCCTGGGGTACCCATGGCAACACAGGGCTCTACAACACACTTCAAAGAATGTTCTTGAGAGGAAATTCAAAAGCCCGCTTGTATGAACACATCAATCAGAGGGGAGCAAATGCCCCCGTGAGGAGCGTAGCCCCCGCGGGCGCGCCGGGCAAGTGCAATTCCCATGCCCGGGGCGGCAGACAAAGAGCGGCCCGAGGCGCCCGCCCGGAGCCCGAGAGCGCGGCGACACCGCCGGGGAGGAGCCAGACGCGGCTGCCCCGGGGGCGGGGGGGGCAGCCGGGACCGTATAAAGGCGCGTCCCGCCAGAAGAGACGGGGCGTGTGAGGAGGAGCGGCAAGCGGTGTCACTGCGAGAGGCGCGGCAGCGGCAACAGCCTGAGAGCGCGGAGCCGTCCGATGGCTCTGAGCATGGACAGCAGCCTCGACAGCCTGGATGTAAGTGCCGGGAGCGCGGCCGGCTGCCCATGTGCGCGCTGTTTGCAAACAAAGGTGCCCTCGGCGGAGGCTGCGGGCGGCGGGGGTCGGGACAGCGGCGGGGTCTGCGGGGCGCGAACGGGCAGGGCTCCCCTCTGAGCCCCGGCCGCTGCTGCCTCTGCCTGCAGCGCTTCGGACCTTGGCACAACTGCAGCCACTGCAAATTCCAGCTGCAGGACTCCGCTCCTCTCTGGGGCTCTGCTGCTCGGCCGTCAGTTCAAGTGACATGTGGCACCTTTGCGGACTGAAAAACGCCGACAGAGCAATTAGCGCTACGGGAATGATGAGAGGGGGAAAGGCGAGGAAGTTTGGAGCTGTCTGACTCCAGGGAACGGTATCCCTTTGCCCCGGTGCACGCCCAGACCTCGGGCTGCCGGCGGGACCGGGAGCGGCGGCAGCGCTCGGCCGTCCCGCCCGCTCCCCGAGCGAAACGAAGGGGCGTCCCACTCCTCCGGAGGCAGCTCCTCTGCCTCGGTTTGGAGAGCAGTTCGGAGCAAGAAGGAGATCTCTGGCAAGTTCCAACTTTAGGGCCGGAGTTAATGCCCGCGTGGAGCCGGTGCCTCTGAGCGTGAAGCGCTGCGGGTCTCTCGGGCGCGCCCTGCGCGGGGCACGGGGGTCCGTGGGACACAGGGCATTGACAACAAAAAATGTAAAAACCTGAGGAATTACACATAGCCAGATGGCACTCTCCCGCCAACATTGCTTTTACCGCTGTGGCCAAAACCGTTGGTGGTTTCCTGACGCGCTTTCATGCCCTCCCCAAATTTCGCTTCCTTTTTCCACCGCTATGCTCACTTGGTCCGTCTGGCTGCAGCCCCGCGCCGGCCGCCCTCACCCCCTGCCCCGCAACCGCAGAGGGTGGGGAACAAAGGGAGGGAACGTGGCCCATCGTGGTGACCCTTCACGGGGTTTGAGTTCCCCTGATCAAGGTCACCTCTCTCTTTCTTTCTTTATGGGCTTTTGGGTTTTTTTTTTCCTTGTCTGAGTGTGTGGAGCTGTCAATTGCTTCTCAGCAGGGAATTCTTGCTATTATTTATCCTTTATTACATCAGCCGAGGGTACCTTCTCTATTTCTCCTTGACCCCGTCCTCTTAATGAGAAGGGACTTTGGAGCGCCAGCATTTCTAAGTAATTTTTTTTATATCCCTCTATTGTAGGAGCTAAATGTGATAGGTCATGCTCTGTGTGGACAGGCCTCTCGCATCTGGCACTTTCTGGGCTCTCCCATTTGCAGTGTCCATCTTACAAGAGCACTGAAGTGTCCAGAACAAACTATTTCTGGGACTAGCCATTATCTTTCTTTGCTTCTTCATGCCCTGCCCTAAGCAAGGTCTTACCCCTCAGAGAAAGACAAAGGAAGTTTTTAAACTTACTCTTATTTGCTGTGTATTTTATATATGTATATGTAAACATTGTATTTTCCCATCTGGTTTGCCTATTTGTGACAGTGGAGACTGTTCAAGCTACTCTTCACATATTGTCATATAGAATAAGTTTTTGCAGAAGAGCTAACTAACATCTATTTTTTTTTCCTTTTTTTTAGCTGTCATCTGGGTTATTAATTGAATTTTCTGAAAATGGCACGGATGAGATTGGTTCGGGTGACTATGGAGACTATGAAGAGCCATGCTATCAGCATGAGAATGCTGATTTCAACCGGATCTTCTTGCCAACAATCTACTCCATCATCTTCCTAACGGGAATAATTGGCAATGGATTGGTTATTATTGTTATGGGCTACCAGAAGAAGCAAAGAAGCATGACTGATAAATACAGGCTGCACCTCTCTGTGGCTGACCTCCTTTTTGTCATCACCTTGCCATTCTGGTCTGTGGATGCAGCCATAAGCTGGTACTTCGGGAATATTCTGTGCAAGGCAGTTCACGTCATTTACACAGTCAACCTCTACAGCAGTGTATTGATTTTGGCCTTCATAAGTTTAGATCGTTACCTGGCAATAGTCCACGCCACCAACAGCCAGCGCCCACGAAAGCTGTTGGCTGAGAAGGTGGTGTATGTAGGCGTGTGGCTGCCAGCTTTGCTTCTGACAGTGCCCGATATAATCTTTGCCAGTACCAGTGAAGTAGAAGGAAAGTATCTCTGTGATCGCATGTACCCTCATGAAAACTGGCTGATCTCTTTCAGATTCCAGCATATCTTGGTTGGACTTGTCTTGCCTGGTCTAATAATTCTGACTTGCTACTGTATTATCATATCCAAGCTGTCACACTCCAAAGGCCACCAGAAGCGCAAAGCCTTGAAGACCACAGTTATCCTCATCCTCGCCTTCTTTGCCTGCTGGCTGCCATATTATATCGGCATCAGCATCGACACCTTCATCTTGCTGGGGGTCATCAGGCACCGCTGCAGCTTGGAGACCATAGTGCACAAATGGATCTCCATTACAGAAGCCCTGGCATTCTTCCACTGCTGCCTGAACCCAATTCTGTATGCCTTCTTGGGTGCCAAGTTCAAAACATCAGCTCAAAATGCCTTGACATCAGTTAGTAGAGGATCAAGCCTCAAGATTCTTTCAAAAGGCAAACGTGCAGGACATTCTTCTGTTTCCACAGAGTCGGAGTCTTCAAGTTTCCATTCCAGCTAACGCTGCTCCTTGCCATCATTTTATAAAGAGACACTTTAAAGATGCGCAAGATTTCAGACAAATAAGACTGACCATAATGTACAGATTTATTTACAGTTGGAATTTTATATTGTTTCTTCTAGTCTCTGTGAAGTTTAATTGACTTATTTATATAAAAAACCCTTTCGTATTGATGACAAACTGTCTAGGCAGGTCCTGTGGACAAGTGGTTGGTTCACAAAAGTCTTTAGTGACTGTCTGTATGTATAGATATGTGAACGAAACACTTTGGATTGTAGCAAAGTGACTGTTAAAAGTTTAGAAAATATTTCTCTGTTGTTTATATGTAAATGTTTTTGGTGTTGCTGTTATTCTTAAAAGTTTGGCTGGATATTTTTACCTTACTACAAGATGTTTGGTTTACAATAGCTTAACTCTGCTGTAGAAATGGCACTTATAACCAAAGCCTCCTGTTACATGCTAGGGTTTTTTCCTCCAGTCTCAGTAATTGATGGTTTGCAAAATTTTCTGTTCAAGGTAAAATAAAAGTATATAAAAAAGAGTTATTTTGAGTGTATTTTCATTTCTGGTTGAATTTTTCTCAGCGCTTTTATTTACAATTCTAAACACACAATAATGTCTTAGAAAATTGCATGTCTTGTGAAAAGCAGGAAAATGAGTTTCAGTACATACTGATTATTCAGTTGACACCTCTGAGTTCCATGTCATATGTTTTTTTCACCACAATACATTTGCTCCAGTTAATATTATATTTAGAATTACTTAAACTGTCACTTAGAGAACTTTTTGAGGCAAAATATCTACACGTGAAAACCAATCTACATAAGCAATTGCTAAAGTTTACAGCCTTGAGAGTCAAACTCAGATTACTGTAAGTGCCTAACCTCTATGCCATGTGTACAAAGTCAATCCTACATTTCTTCTGCCTTTGCTGTGGTTCTAAATTTAGTTTCACATGTTAATGGTAACTAAGTGTAGCTGAATCAAAGCCATTTTTGATTAGAAATAAAGTTATTCCATTAAAGTGTATCTGCTCTGAGGGAGGTAAGTGGTTTTCCTCTGTGGAGCTTTCCCTATCCTGTCTACATCTAGATTTTCTTAAAGTAACATTACAATCTTCACATTCCTTTTAAAAATACAGAATGTGCCAGTTCTTAAAATATTTTTAGGAGGAATCAGCCAGATTATAGGATTACCAATAATTAGTGCTGAAATCTTAATTGTCTAGTTAGTCATGTCTTCACATGAGTAGAGTGCATTCAGAAGTAATGAATACCCAAGAGAACACAGCCATTGCAAGTATTTGTACTTACATTAACAAAACAAACACAACTGTAGCTTCTTATATAAAAAAAAAAAAATACAAAAATCAACCTAGAAGTAAAAAAATAAAAGAAAAAATATTAATGTCTACTAGTCATCCAGAACTGAAACAGGCAACATGGATATTGCAGGGGTATTACCAAATTTTTACAGGCACAGAACCATAAGTGACTTTGTGAGGCACTACCACTGTGCTAAACTATACATTAAATTCCATGTTTTATATTAGATATTTTCATAAATACAAGACCCTTCTGTTTTCAACTTCCCTTCTCTCCAGTGAGGAGGCTGCAACCTTGGCTGCATCCTGCACTCCTTCCCTTGCAATGACAGTAGTAATCATCTAATTCTGTGTTGAGCTGATTCGGTGCTGAACCAGCACAAAAACTGGCAGAAAATAGGTAATTTTCCAGCAATTTAGTGAATTGAATGCATTCTATGAGGAGTCAACAAGTACCACAAAAGTGCAAGATTTTGTAACCTGGAGCCACGCAAAGGGAGAGAAAAGTGAGATAAAATAAAAACACAGATTTCCTCCCCCGCTTTTAGCAACTAAACTTTTAGATCAGCTAACTCTGTGTGTTTTCACTCAACATAAATTACCAGCAGAAAAGATGCATTCTCAAGAAACAAAAGGTCTCACTTTGATCAAGTTCTTCCTCCTAAACAGGGCTGAGAAATGAGGAAAATGTGGCATAGGAGCAGAACTCCTTAAATGGTTTATTTTTGTTGTTCGTTTGTGTGTTTTCTTAATTTAGTGAGGGTTTCCCTGTGAAGAATTTGCTGTTCTAAATGATTCTGGTTTTCACCCCAGCCCAATCAATCACTGTGATTTAATTGCACTTATAAAATACTTACAGGCTATCAACACGCTGCTGCTTATTTGTTGAGGAAATGTTTAGAGCCCCCAGCATTAACTTAGATTATTTTCATTATGCTTCAGTCAACCAACTGCTACCTCAAGCAGAGTTAACAGGAAAGAGGGTGCAAGAGAGAATAAACTCAGCAGTCATGTTACTGCCAAAGACCACTAAAAGGACACTAAACAAACAACAGAAAGAAT
>VZUA01106663.1:690-22906 GCA_013401035.1 Horornis vulcanius
TTTTACAGACTCCAGAGGAGAATAAGTAATTTCTTGTATAATTTCTGACTGCACTTCCAAAGAGCTCTATATCCTTGCATGTTTTCCTCAATTCCAAAAGGCAAACTCAACATTGAAAACATGTTAAAAGGATGTCTTGGTATGCATATGCAAAATACAGGTATTACCCAGAAGTGTGCTACTGTGTTCAGATCCATGGTTTTTTCTAGTAATGAATCTGGAGAATCAAGAAATCTCTTCCCAATTACAATACCAGCATTGTTGATTAGAATGGTGACATCACCAACTTCCTTTTTAACCTAAAACAAAAAGCATCAAGACAGTGTGCAATAAATACAAAACATTCTCTTTTTCATTCTTTAACGTGAAAACTTAACAATTACACATTTAAATAAGCTGAACTTATGCTTGTTACGGATCCAAACACCTCAGGTTCTTGCACAGTCTCACCTGATGCCTTTTNGTCTCACCTGATGCCTTTTTAAAGGTGAGTGCTCAAATCGATTTTCTTCAGATTTGCGGAGCCAAACAGCTCCACACAAGCTTCTGCTTTCAGCACCTCTGTTTCCAAGGACAAATGTTCCAGACAAGTCTTTAATGCAGAAAGCTTAACTAATGCAACAAGTATTTTGCTACAGTAAACACATCTTAAAACTAAAGAGCAAATATGGACTAGAATCTACACTCTACCCCAGAAATTAAGTTGGATAAAAAATAATACCTATACATTTAATTCAGTAAGAGGAAGTACAGTTTTCATTTTAGCTCCAGACTGAGAACATTCATGAACAGACTCAATTGAGAGAACGACTGTAGGCCAGCTGATAGCCAGATACTGTGTCAGCTCTCCAAAGGAGAATGAAAATATTTAATATAGAATTTGAAGTACAGCTTACAGATCTGAGCTACCTGGGAAAAAAGAAATGGGTATAAAAGTGAAGAATTAAAGAGTAATTTATCACCTATCCTTTACTGCAGCTTAACTTCCTCATCTTTCTTAAACTTCCTCCAACCTTGTCTATTTTTTTACTTAAGCTTTAGGAGGTGGGTACTTCTGGAATAGGGACATCAGAAATAAATTTTAAGCTATAGGTTTTAATAGCCAAAAGGTTGTCCTTCATCCTGTTGGTAGAGGAAAGGAACAATGACCTGATACATGCTGAGCCTTTTGGTTTTCATCCTACTGAAGCAACTTTTTCATGGTATCTCTTTGTGGGTGATAAAGCACATAAAGATTCACATACATTTTGGCTTTAAGACTGTTTTACTGGGAACAAAGTTTTCAAACATATCCTGCCCTGCCAGCATGAATTTAGTTCACTACAGTCTTGCAAAACTCCAAGTTTGCATAAAGCTGAATCACCAGAAGAGGAAAAAGGACCTGGAACCATGCTGTCATATCCTGCAAAGGCTGATGCTGAACACTAAGAACCAAAGTCTACTACGCTGCATGAAGTAAACAGTGGCACCAAGCACCACCTAAATACTAAAGTCTTTTTGTAACTGATAAGATTGGATGATTCTACATCATCAGCAGGACATGCCACTTCTAAAATAATGGAAATAGGGTGTTTTCTTCTGTGCAGATCAGCATGAGGATTATTAGTGAATCTGACAGTTCCTAAACTGCTGACAGAAAGAAGGTTGTAAGTGAGGGACCATGCACTGGACCCTACTATGACTTCTTTGTTCCTGCCTAGCTCTGTTTGCATCATCCTGAACCCATGTCACACAGATCTACACCCTGTTCTCTTTTTCCAATTTGGCCAGCCCGGCTCAGCCACTGCTTTTCTCCATGGCCCAGAGATCTAGCCCTCAATTCAAGTCCTCAAAATTAAAGGTTAATTTTCATCTGCTTCAATCCAGTATCCTTCACAATACTCCTCCAGTTCTCTCAGATCAGCAGGAAGCACAGCTACAGGCCTGTGGAGAGACATGCAACTTCTCTGCAAGGACAGCAGATGTCCAGCTCAGCTGGTGTAACAGAGCTGCAACAGGGACCAAGGCTAATCAGCATTACTGGAATACAAAACCAAGAGCATCAGACTCTAACAAGCTGCAATTCATGCACAAGCTTCACATATCAGAAAGCTTGTTATTGTAATATTTGCACAGATAGAAAAAGACAGAAGGCTAGAGCGTCTTAAAGAGCAATTAAACATTATTTCAGCCAACAGATGTTCCTGAAGACAGCTGAAATTTTTTTTTAAAAAATCATCCCCAGGCAACACTTGCTGTGGAAACTTCTTAGCTCAACAGTTAAGTTTAGCAAAATTTAAGCGAATGAGAACAGGTTCTTACACTTGAAACTGTTTAACAATTTTAGGTTTTGGCAATACTGCTAGTCTGCCCAAATTATCTAACCACATGCTATGTTTACAAAGCTCTTCAGAAATGAAAGGAAGAAATATTTAAGACATCAAGATATATTTATTAATTCAGATAAAGTAAGTCTGTAAAAATCTCTTCACAGCAATGGAATGATTTGAAAATTGCCTAAGCAGTTAATCCTTTTTACAATGTATGGTCTTTTGGTAAAATCCTGCCAGAACTTGAAATACTGCTTTAGCTTCAATAAATTGATTTTCCGCACTTCACGATTAAGGGCCTGCTCAGTAATTGAATGAATGAATGAGAAGTTACCCAGTTAAAATGAGCTACTGAAAAAGAGAGCCGTCTCTTTTTATTTTTTAAGGAGTAGAGATACACAAGTCAAATCTAAAAACCAGAATTCTTGAAATAGATAGGAAGCACAATACATTCAGAATGAATTAACTTTAATCCCTTGCTTTGAATCCAGTAGAAAACTTAATCATGCATCTTACATCCATGCTTGCACTCATCTTAGAATAATGTCAAAGCCACAAACAAGACACTTTACCTGGTCAGCTATTCTGTAGATATCCTGTCTTTTGCTACAGTCACAGATGTAAGAGTGTACTCTTCCTGCTCCATTTTCTCTGGCCTGTTTAACTGCGCAGTTGAGCCCCTCTTGATTAATATCCCAGAGGACTACCGTGGCTCCAAGGCTGGCAAACTTTACTGCTAAGAGTCTTCCAATGCCACTTCCTGCTCCTGTTATTAATACAATTTCACCACTAACATTCTTCTTCCGTACAGGAACAACCAAAAACACCAGTGACTCCAGTAAGTAATAAATAAAAAGTACAATGACTTTTAATGTTTCCAGGAAGAAGTTCATCTTCAGGCAATTTCTTCAGACACCTGATAAAAACCAAAAACATTTACTAGATAGGGTAAACCATATGAAAATGCAAACATCAACACTGCTAAAACATTTTCAGATCCATTCTAAGTATTTTTTCTAGCCTGCTTTTGAGTGTTGTTTCAAAAAAATATGTAGGCTTATTACACCTGTATATCTAATCCATTTGTCCTGTTCCTGTCTCATCTTCAGGTAGCTTCCACTCTCCTCCAGGATGCAGTATACAATTCATTTACCATTCAGCAGAAGCAGGAAACACCTGCACTCATCTGCTTTAGAAATCCTTCATCCCTCATGCCAAGGGTTTAATTCTCTGCTCTGACAGAATGTGAACAAAAATCTAGAATAAATAAATACATACTACTAATAATAAAAATCTGCCCACTGAGCATCTTAAACAGATGCACGACAATTACAAATCAAAACTTATGGTTTGATCAAAGAACTTTAGTGCTCAGAAACTAGTACTATAGGTCAGGAAAAATTCTGCTTTTAGGACCACAACTTTTTTGCTTCATAGGTACTCCCTGTCACCATGAAATCGTATGCAGAACAAGTCACAGTCCCAATTGTGGTGAAAAAAAACCATGAGCATAAGGAGCTTCAGAAGACAATATGCTTATAAATCTCCAAAGCACACTAGGTAAATAACTGTCTGTCACTACTGACTTTTCAGCTACCTGTACTACCACTATTGAGGAGAGCCTGCTTTTGCAGTTGAACACAGTTCTTTAGGAATGCACTGCAAAGCTGCTGAGTTTCTTCTCTTCACCTTCCTGCATTAAACAAATGTCACAGGCTTGAATCATAACATCTCAGGTACATGTTTAACCTCACAATCTGTACACATCCCAGTAATGCTGACACCAAGCAGGCCTTTAAGTCCTTGGAGGAATGTTATTTTATTTCCCAGTATACAAAAGCTGTGCAAGAAATTCATCCTTGGTCAAAACAGGTTTTAATCCTTGACTAATAATATTATGAAGCAATTACACATTCTTTCTCAGCCAAAGGTAGAGCATGCTGGCACTTACACTTCAACCTTTAGCACTACATGCCCAGTCTGATTACATCTCTTAGTTAACTTTGCTATCTATGTGTATAGGTAATCGTGTTTGACAAGTGCCAGGAGATAAGTCACTTAGGTCTCTGCTACTCTGAGCAAAGTTCAGTAAATTTAGCATGTGAACACACACGTGCTACCACGAGTCTCAAGGTTTTTTACATAGGAAACTAGGCTGCTCTCGAAAAGAAACTGGCCTCTGCTAGAGCAGAACTAGTTATTTCAGAAAGTTTTCTGGAAGAAACATTGGGACAGCTTAAAACCATTCTGATAACATAAGAACATTTGCCAAAGACACAATGGGTAGAAAAACAAGTTCTTTCTGGCAAAGTCATGGGGTAAATGCTTTCTATTGAGTACTTTCTATTCTTTATTCTCAATAAAATGTGACAAAATGTGCACAGAGGCAGCAGCACCAGCAAGAAATGAAACAAATATCAACTGGAACATTTTTCTAGAGCCAATATTGACATTTCCTGTAATAGGCTCTCTTAGCTATAGAGCTATTACAGTTCTAAGCAAAAGTAGAGTTATAAAGGAAAAATGTTATTAAATTTCATGTACATAAGAAGTGCAAGTTTCTGGAAGCACAAGCTCTTTGTTGAACCTAAAAGAGAAGCAACACATCTTTAAAATTAATGCAGTTGCTGAATTTAACTTGATTGCACTAATTTAATGCACTTAACATAAACCCCTCCATTTGCATTAAAGGGGACAGGTATCCCTGGCATAGATAAGGACGTTAAAGTTAATGCCTATGGAAAACCAAGTGAGGCATTGCCTTCAGAGGCAATACACAATTTGACCTAAACTCAGTCTAAAATTTATGACAGTAATTCTTTTAGTAAAATATTCATAATATTAGGCATGTATAGGTAAGAGGCACATTAGATCTTTCAGAAAAGTATGACTTTCACTTAATGAAGTAGAGTTGTTTATGCATACAGACCACAGGAGACTTCCTGTTAGAGGACCCACTCTGCATCCTTCAATGAGATGCTTAATTTCCATGCACACATCTCTCCCCTAACCCAGATTTGACTGGGCCTCCATTCTCACTCTGCATTAGTATGGCTAATTACACCAGCTACTGTAAACAAGCATATTCATACCAGACAATGAAATTTGCCACTCACTTAGCCGATTTTGGCTTGTCAACTAAAGTGAGCAAGGATGTACTTACAGGTGAATTAACCAAAGGGGCCTTTGGCACATGTAAGATTTCAGATTACTTTCGATGCCTTTATTGTTTTTTAGCATGCCTATGTCCACGCAGACACAAGTGTGGAGGGCTTTTATGCGGTAGAGAAGTATCAGACGTTCTACAATGTTTTATCAGACAGATTTTAAGTGCAGATAACTCGGCCAGCAAAGGCTTGCTGGTACGTGTGCCGACGCTCACCACGGACAGGCTCTTGCAGACCTGACAGGGTCTTAAAGACCATCACTGCTCACGAATCACAAGGGCTGGATTGAGGCTGGCAGCTGAACAGCACACCACCTTTGCTAGTCGAAGGACTAAAGGCTAACCACGCAATCACCTGAGCAGCGTTTGGCAAGGATGATTTTTTCTCACTGTACCGGGAGAGCTGCGAGCCCACAAAAATATAACGGTCTCGTAACCAAGGCTGCCCAAAAGCAGCAGTAAATTCCTCAGCCCCCGGAGGATGCTGGATAACCTTACTCTCACTCGGCACAGCGCGCCTACCGAGCCCATCAGCATCATGAGGAAGCCCCGGAGCAGCGTTCAGCTGCAGTGACCGGCTCACCACCCCACCCAGGCCTCCTCCCCAGGACGCACCGCTGCCCCGCAGCGCCCGGCTGCCCATGGCCCTCGATCCTCCTACCGCACACCCTGTCCCGACCCCCGGCGCCCGCCCGGCCACAACCCCCAGCACCGGGGGTACCTTCGCCTGCCGGCGTGAAGGACAGGCAGGGCACCTCCGCCTCCCGGCGTGGCGCAGCGGCCTGGGACGGGCGAGCGAGAGTGGCGCGAAGGGAGCAAGGAGCACAGCAGGGCGGAGCGGAGCAGCCCTGCCTTTATCAGGCAGCCCGCCCCAGCGCGGGGCTGAGCGGATGGCCGGGGGCGGGACGGGACGGCACGGGAGGGTATGGCCGGTGCCCGCTCCGTGGCGGCAGAACGCCGGGCTGGGGGCTGCGGCTGCTGCGGTGCTGTCCGCGCTCCGGCTGGGGCTGCCGGGCTGGGATGCAGCCGGGCGGGGGAGTGGGCCCGCCGCGGAGCTGTGGGATCCTCCCCGGGAAGGAGAGCTGCGGCCCCAGGCGGCCGTGAGGACGCTCAGCCCCGTGGCTCTTCGATGAGGGCCGGAGTAGTGTCAAAAGCTCAAAGGACGGGGCAGTCTGTTGGGCAGAGGCCCTCGGGACAGCTCCCGAACTCCCCCGCACTTTTCCCTGGGTTTTTGTTGTTGTTGTTTGTTGGGGACTGTGGGTTTTTTTGTTGGTTTTGTTTGTAGGGTTTTTGTTGTTTTTTAAAAAAAGCATTTTCACCCCTGCGGTGGTTATCACTCCGTGCTGAGGCCTGCGCCTGAAGGCGTGGTTGATGTAAAGAGGTCACCTGGCCTGTGTGAAGTCATGCTGCATGGAAGGGGTACCACCCAGAGGGGTATCACCCTTTCAGGGTGGCGTTCTCTTGAGGGAATGAACGATCCTTCAGCTTAAAAAATGTGTTCTGGCTGTACTCAGACTGGAGTCTCGAGTTTGCTAATTCAGTGAAACGCTCTTAATTTACTGCTATATATTCACAAGTCCCTTAGGGCAGCATTGTTTTGGAGGGTTTTTCTACCCATATGCTCATCCTTAGGCAGCAGGACTCTCACACTGTAAGTTGCTGAACATTCACAACTTCAAGGAAAGTTTGCATGATGACAGAATGCTTAGTACCACCAGAAAAAATACAGCTGAAGGCATTTCCTTGGCAAATCATTACCATGACCGTTAATATGCCAGTTTTCCAGTATTATTGTATTAAAGCAGTACATTCAGAAGGCTAGTGATAGTCAAACAGTGACACTGCTTTCTTTTTGTGGACCGTATTGTTTCAAGTGGCTCACTTAAAACAACAAAGTGTCAAAACCCCACCCCATTTATTTAATTTTAGAAAGGTTTAAATATGTGCTTTGCACTAATACTTGGAAATTATTAGCATTTAACATTGAGTGACCTTATGATTGGAGTTGAAGGCTAGAAGGTGGGAGACACATCCCCTTTCCCCACACTGTATGAAGATTTTGGGCGTGTAAGAAACTTGCTGAATAAAACTTGCTGAAACAAATTTCACCAGATAGCTTTACTTTACTAGTCTACATTATGAAAGACTAAAGCTAGTTTGTAGAGAAACCATTTTTAAGACTGCCATCTTTCACAGTCTTGTGTCAGACACGAGTAGAATCATTACTCTTGATTCTAGTTTAGAAATGGAACTACTCTAATTTGTATCAGATGAGGATTCCTCCCTCTTGCCACATGTTACTTTTGGACTGATTTTTGACTGTTGTCAGAATTCCAGGAGTGTAGAATTGGGACTGGTGTTGTTTGTTTGTTTTGTGTAACATCCCACTGGATGTCTTCAAAGGAACCCAAGGTCATTCAAGTCATAACATGTTTGAGGCACTTTGTGAGTGCTGTCACTTCTGCTTGTCTGTAGGACTTATGCCATGTAAGCGTACTGCTAGTCTGTAGCCTTTTTTACTGAGGGCTGTATTGTATTTTGGCCTACCTTAACTTCAAGAAAACACTTGGCATCTGTTGTTGGGTAGATATTGTCACCTCTGCTGGAACAGTGTACCCAGTAGCACACTAGAATGCTGTTTACGCTTCATGTGAATCTGCAGTAGATGTTTTATTACATTCATCTGACTTCACCACCACTTAATCTTAATTATAGATGTGTCACAAGAAGAATGGATAAACCAAATAGTTAAGGTTGGTCTAAGCTGAATAAATACAATTGCATGGTGATTAGCATAGTCATCCTCACTTTAGAGTAAAAAAACAAACAAGAATATCCTGTCATGCTGTTGGAGACATATTCTCTTAAAAGCTCTCATATTATTTTTTCTATCAGAAGACTCAAATTGCAATAAATATTTTGATATTAAAGCATCAGCTATCCCCCATGTACCCCAGCTGTTGAAGTGGAATAGTAATGTGCTTGTAAATAGTCTGATCTTTCTGCTTTCTTTGAATGCTTACTGTAGAATTCTAAAATGACCTCATTGCGCTCTTCAAATCTTCATGAAGGGCAGTGGAGGGGCAGAGGGGCAGGTACTGATATCTTCACTCTCATCATGATTCAAGGAAACAGCATGAATCTGAGTCAGGAGAGGTTCAGGTTGGATCTCAGGAAAAGATTTTTTACCCGGAGAGTGAAAATGGACACTGAACAGTGGAGCAGGCTCCCCAGGGAAGTGGTCACAGCACCAAGCTCCAGAAGCATTTGGACAATGCTCTCAGGCACATGGTGTGAGTCTTGAAGTGTCCTGTGCAGAACCAAGAGTTGGAACTGATGATCTGATGGGTCCCTTCCAACTCAGTGTATTCTATAATTCTATGGTAAGTTTTCATTGGCAGTATCAGCTGCTGTAGCAATTGTAGGTATGTCACTGCAATTGCAGCCTATACAAACTTGTCCTTAGTCACACATTGCAACTTCTAAGAGAGAAGTGAGTCTTCATAGAAACCCTAGTGTCTTGCTCACAGAAGTCAGATGTCTCCTGTGTTGCCTCTGAAGGAAACAGGGCAAACACCACTTCACCAGAGTTCCTCAAAATTGACATTTCCTTTTTTATTCCTGCAGAAGAAAAACAGTTTGGGCAAAGGGGATTCCAGTCAAGAGGAAGGATTATCATCCTGAACACAGAAGACTAAGTGACATTCTGAATTTTCATTTACTGTGTGAATTTCCTTTGAGTGATATTTACCATCTAATGGAGATTTATGGAATTCTAGTTCCCTCTATTAGCACATTTGAAAATACAGGAATTGTAAAAGTGACAAACTATTACCCACTGGTGCCCCATTCATTCTGGGGAAAGTGCCAAGTCTTCTTTAGTGAGGGTGAGGGGGTGAGATGTGCTGCATTAACATCTGTTCAAAGTATTTATGAACTACACAGCAAATATAACCAGCAGCTTTGATGTTCCTCAAACATTAGGAGAGGGACAAATTCTCATTGGAAGAGGAATATGCCAGCACAAAGTATCACCATGACTTAGCCACTGGATGCCCAGGTCCCATAGTTCACTGCATGTTAATTTGTGTTTACTATGTCAGGACCTGATAGATTGTTTTTAATTCCCCATGCATTTTTGGCAGTGAACCTCATCAGAACAAGAATATGTGTTGATTTGGGCCAGCTCTGTGATGAAATTTATCATATGTTCACACAGCACAGAGGAATGTGTGGCAAGAGAAGTGAAAGCTTGCAAAACAAGACTAACTTAATTGGGGCTCCCATGCCATAAGAAAGTGTGGTATGGGTGCTCTTGCCTCTAGCCATGGCAACAGGTAGTATTATTCACAGGGTGTGAAATTATGTTCTTTACCCATACAGGAATGCCTGTTATCTCAGTCAGGTAATCGGGCAGCATTGGCTGAGCTCCCATCTGCCCCCAGAGTTAACCCACTTTATTCAGAACAGTGAGATGAATGAAAAAAAAAAAGGGTGCATTCTAGTGTGATGCAGAAATGTTACAGCATATGCTCAAATATTGTGTGTGTCCAAGAGCTATTATAAATCAGCTTTGTTTAGCAGTGTGTGTTTTCTGATCCCACACTAGGATTTTATTTGCCAATGTATAAGCTGTAATGTCAATGCACAATGAACACAGATCATCAGTCAGCTGCCACCATCAGCTGCAGAGACTGCTGCTATGTAGCTGTTTGCTCAGAGCTTTTGCATGCCCCCATGTGCTCATGGTATGTTCTTACTAGCATGCTTACTTTCTAGAGTACCTGCCTGTACTGCAGGAGGAAGTGTCCCAGAAGAGATTTTTCTCCTTTCTTCATGAATAAAAAAATATTTGTGAATAGTTACAGGAAGAGTCTGGGCTAAAACATAATTTACAATGTACGGGCTGTCAGGATGGATTTAAAGGGAGACGTTTAAAAAAAAAAAGGTAATTCATAATTCTTGCTGAATAGTAAAGAGAGTGAGGCAGTTTCCTACCATTTAGGACTTGGAGAAAATGCTTCCTAATAAAGAGGAATAAACAAGGCTTCTGACATGGAAAAATTAAGAGACACAGCACTAAAGAAAAACCAGCAAAAAAGGTTGGAGGTCAGGAAAATGAGGCAGCAAGGCTGATATCCAGTTAACAGAAAGAAAAGTTAGCAAGGTTTTAATTTGTTAATTGAATATATAGGAAAGCAGTGGGTTGGAGAGTGTGTTCTAGTACAGGAATAAGTAGGGATTGGAGAACACAGACTGGAAACAGCAGGGTATAACCAAAGAACTAATTTAAACCTCCATGTGCTGGAGGGAAGATTCCAAGTGTGGCAGTCATGAATATCTCATTTGGGATTGCAGATCTGTGGCCTGATGGAAAGCCAGGTAGGGGATAGAAGTAAAGATGAATGATAGGGGGAGAAGGAAATGAATAATGGTTCTGTGCCAGACCTAATCATCATTTCTCCGCTTTTCCTTCTTTTCAAATTCTGTTGCTTTTTGTCTTGTTTTAGATGTTAAATAGCCTGGGGAGAGTGAGGTGCAGTGTTTCTAATGCATTCTAATGCACTCTGTAAGGTGTGGCCACTAATTCTCTGAGTGTTCAGCTTCATTCCATATGTTTATCACTGTAAGCTACCATGAAAAAAAATTTGCTCCTTTGCTCCTCTTTTTTTTATAGGCCTATAGGAAATGGGAGTTTCCAGCTTTGCACTATACTTTCTAGGGTATCAGCTAGATCCAACCTGATGTGATTATTAAGGATCAGGATTTTTGCCTATTCTCATGTAAGTGCCTCAATAAGACAGAAAGTACCCTCTGTCCCTCAGTAAAACTTTGTGAGTGCCAGAATATACTTGCATGTCTTGTGATCGTTGATTTTGGCTTGCTGTGTATTTCTCAAAAGTTGAGATAATGCTGCTAATGTCTGTGAAGAAAATAAAGGTTGATACATTCCTCTGCATTGTTGGCCTGCAAACTGGAAAAAAATGCTATGAAAGGAAAAATTGCTCATATTTTTATACTAACTTTTATGTCCGTTATATCTTACTTAGCTGCCAGCTGTAATGACATTAACCCTTGAGTCTCTGCTGCACGCAAAATCACAGCACTGTTTTGCTTTTGGATTTTAACTTGCCCTTTTCTCTACAATTTCTAAGTTATTAGGGTCTTCAGCTACAGAGGAAATCCACACAGAAACATTTTGGTGAAACTATTTTCTCAGAGAACATATAAATTCATGAACATTGAGCATGAAGTATTTACAACAGTGTACTGGCTTGGACAAGGTTTCACTGCGTTCCCCTGGTTACTCCAAAAGAGCCTCAAACCTGCTACCTTCAGAGTGATCCAGCTGATTTCTGAGGGACCAGAGATTAAATCACCTCTGCTTTCCCAGGTTTGATTCAAACTTAAATGTCACTCTCCCTCATCTGCAAATCTGGATTTCTATGGTCCACTTTATAGTCCACTTAATATTTAAGTTGAACAAACTCCCCAAAAGAAGCTAAGAGTGTACAGGCCTGATTTCCACAGAGTGGTTCTAGATGTGCCTCAGTACTACACACTTGTGCTGCATGGTACACATGACACAAAATGCCATGCAAACTGCTGTTTTCATCATGTAAAATTCTGATCTGAACTAGGGAGATGATTTGTATTCAGGGCTTTGAGGTCTTGAGTACTAAGGAGACTATTGACCTATACAGTACTCTGTAGCTTAGAAAGTTAGACAGTATAAGGAAAAAGACATTTCAAATCCTAAAGGAGGTGGAAAAATACTGACTGTCTCTTTTAGTCACACTTCTCAACCTTTTCTTAAGTTGTACTACATTTTGTCGTATTTTATTACTATATTTACACTTTAATGATTTTATTACATCCATTTGCCTACAGATTTACAATGCATCCAATGCATCTGTTCATACATTTTCCCTACAACAAACTGTTGTATATTTTGAGATACAACATGTAAGATGTACAAGTACAATCTTACATATTGAGATACAATATGTAAGATTCTTTTTTTAAAATTCACTGTTGTCCCATTTAATCTCTGATTGTAATGCCTTTAGTTGGCTATTGATGGATTAAATGCATGTGATGCCACAGCAGCACTAAGTGGTATGATGAAAAAGTCTCAAGGTAGTTTGTGAAGAAAGGAAACCTGTCCAGCAGATTTTTACTCTCAGCTAACCCTAAGGAAAAAACTTATCTGCTTTTCTAGTCCTTTATCTTTCACTGTATTTTATATTAGAAATGGAGAAATTAAAACTTTTTTTCCACAGCTGACTTTGTATATCTATTGGAGACTTTGATTTTGTGATTTTTTTTCCCCCCAAGACATCACTTGCTAAGTGTGGAGCCTCAACCACAGAAATCCTATGAAATCCTCTCAGTATTACAGAGACGGAACTTTTTTTCCCCATTTTTGTTCCATTTGAATGCAGAATATTATCTGAGCACTCACAGTGTGACTTCTCACATATCTGAATATAAACTAAGTCCCTTACATTTTCTGAAAGGTCTGTACTTCTCACTATTGCTCACTTAATTTCTGAAATATTTTCCTGTACTAGACTTGAAATCTGTAACATGTTAATTCCATTGCTGAAAGCCAAAGAAAGCCATTTTAAAATGCTTCACTGTTGCCCATTTAATTTCCTGTGGTTGAAGGAGAGTTCCACCAACATTATCTTTCTCAGCCTCCTTCCTGTTCCCTGAAAATTAGTTGGAGAAAACAAGACCACAAGACCACCTAGTTTTAGACTGGATTTTGTTTCAAACTCTGTCAGGCTGAAAACTGCTTTCTCTTTAAACCCAAATCAGTGGTCTCTGAAGAAGGAAAAAATGTTTGGAAAGCATTGGAAAGTATATCAGAATAACATGCAAAGTGACATAATAGTTTTTCAGGGAAGAAAGGATAAGAAAATATGAATCACACCACTATGAACCCATCATGCTAAGTGAGAACTAGTTCCCCTGCTTTCTACTCCCATCTGAGAAAAGATCTAGAACAACTTGGAAGGTATGCCAAAGAGTGAATAGGCTGTCACACTGTGCAATAGCTTTTGCCTAAGAGACATTTCAACAGCTTGGAAGAATTGAGAGGGGAGAGGTGTGATAGAGGAATATCACATCTCAAATGGTGTGGATGAACTGAATGATTATTTAGTTTCTCACAATAAACAAGTATGTGATAACAAGTGACTCATCCTCAAGGTGGAAATGAAAGAAAAGAAACTGCGCTTTCCCTCTATGCTCTTAATCCTGGAAATCAGACTGATTTGCATGGTGAAAATTGCAATTATTTTATGCAGGTGACTATAAAATGAATACATACACAAGAAAAAGTGTATGAAAACCCAGTGTTTTTAGTGACTGCATACTAGAAGTCCCATTTCAGAGATCCAACAGTCTTTTATGTATGTATTGGACACTTTGCAAAGTGGTTGTGCAGAACGGTCTTATTGCTCAGAGCAGCAGTTTAAAGGAAGAAGTGTTTCATTTCATAAATTACATAGCTGATCTGACACGACTGATACCTATACAGCACTGGCAGCGACATTGTTCATTGCAGAACAGCCATACTGTGTTAGTCAAAACATCTATTTAACCTTGTATTTTACTCGTCATGCAGCCAGCAGCATGCACTTAGGCAAACAGTGTAAGAACAGGGAAAGCAAACAAGTGCTCTTTCAGTGCACATGAACACACTCAGTCAGGGACTTCCTAAGCCACAGAAAACAGTTTTGCATTTAATGTTCCCGATGGATAAAAGGAGAAAATAAAATTGACATGCTTGTGCATTACAGCAGCTTCTGAATAATTATGGAAATGTTGCTTTTATGCCTTTTGATCTCTGGATAATGTCTGTGAACCTTCCCTTAGGGAAAAGACCTTTTGTATGTAAGGTGCATGTTTTTGGTTTGTCCATGTTAGTATGTCATGCACCTATAATTAAAGTCTTGGGGTTTTATCTCACTTACCTGCCCTTGTAGGCATTAGAGAATAGGCACGTAATATTTATATCGTGCAATTGGAGGAACTATTAATTATTGAATATACCACTGAATTGGTATACAAACTACATCTGCCTACCTGCTGCATTTTAAGCTGTGATCCATGGATTGTTTTATCTGTGGATCATACCTCACATATAAAAATGGTAACTAAAAAAGTAAACCTCTTCCCACTGGGCTTAATATGCCATATGGAGACATGTAGCTCCATGGCAAAATTTCTAGACATCTGAAAATTGAGATTGAAAAATATATTAGGAAGGAAAGGTCAGTAAGGAAAGTGGGAAAAAGTTTTCCATGGTGTTCAATTCACACCTCAATTTTTTTTTTTTTAAATTTTTTTTTTTTAATTGACAGGTTGCCTATGTTTTTGAAGAAAAACAGTGATCTATCAACTTTCTGAGCAAAGAAAATGCACAGGCCAGCTTGGGCACCAGTTTTCAGTTAGAAACAACCAAAACCAAACCTGACCTTTAAAGATTCTGTTCTTATTTTCACGTTGTCTGCATTTGTTTGTGTGCACTCCCAAACACTGGTGGGTACAGTTTTGGTTTGCATGTTTATGTAACTTCACAGACTGCCTTTTTACATCTGGCATAACACTGGGAAACAAAACATTGGTCAGCAAGGTGCGGCCAAAGAGATGGCCCAGATGCCAACCTCACGTTCTTCGTCTTTCCTAGCAAAATGTACAGCGGCGTACAGCCACAGCCTCGCAGGGCCTGACTTTGCATTTGGGAGGAACACCCACAAACAGTCCAAGCCCAGAGCCACCACGATCTCCCAACAGCTGTTAGTCTCCAGGATGCCTGCGAAGTGATTATAGGAACCATAAATTAAATAAATTATTTTAAAGCCCGACCTCCGAAGTGCCACAGCCCTCCAGGGGAAGGAACCGCTTCCCCCGTGGAACCGCCTGGGAACCGGCTGGACCCCGCTCCCCGCGCCCCCCCCGCACTGACTGGCGCTGCCGTTACCGGCCCCTGGG
This sequence comes from Horornis vulcanius, assembly GCA_013401035.1. Classification (NCBI taxonomy): domain Eukaryota; kingdom Metazoa; phylum Chordata; class Aves; order Passeriformes; family Scotocercidae; genus Horornis; species Horornis vulcanius. Next base: position 16,171 of record VZUA01106663.1, read on the forward strand.
AACTGAGGAAGCGGTGATGCTTTTTTTAGGCTGCGGAGCTTTCCCCTTTCGGCTTGCACCTACAATAAAAAAAAAACCCAAACAACCCTTCTCTTCCTGACGATCCGGAAAGCCAGGAGGCGAAGCACCGGCCCTCCCAGCAGCCCCCGCCGGGCCCGGCCGGTCCCCGCCCCGCGCTGCCGGGAAATGTAGTGCGGGCNCTGCCGGATCGGACGGGCGGGCGGCGATCACGGCTCGGCCCCGTCCCTCAGGGCGATGGGCCTCGTTGCCGCAATGGTGGCACTTGAGCAACGAGGGCTGATAGAGCAATAGGCACCTGATACAACAAACTGGGTCCCGAAATGTTTTCCCTGGGCCTCGAGCTTAGGTGTGCCCCTGTGACGACTTTTCCATGGGTGGGAAACACACCTGGGCGCTTACATGCGAGCGGGTTTCTACCCTGTGCTCATGTTTTAGTTGTGCCAGGTTTCAGTGTTACATGCTGTGTTTCAACCAGACCTGCTTTTCCATGTCACCAGGTCTGGAATCTCTTTTCTGCATGTCTGTGATGCTGAAAGCTCAAGTCATCCACAATTACTGGCTTGCCTTGTCTTCCTCACAACCTTTCCTTTGGTGGTGGTGTGCTCTCCTCAACTCTTTGGGGATCAGAAACAGATAACAGTCTCTCCTTTAAGAGAATCCCATCTAGTTCCACTAGAGGAGGACCTTACCCAACCCATATTTACTACATGTTGTAATCCTATCAGTCTTCAAATATCACCTCTTCGACATTTGGATGTATGTCATACACACACCTTTTTATGGCCAGATTCTTAGTTCTTCTCACCACTCCCTTTTTGTGCATTACTAACTTTGACACCTCTAAAACTTGACAGTACTTCCTACTCAACCAGCTGACCACTGTTTTATTCTTTCCACCCTTAACTATTCTCTTCAAATTTTTCATCTCTTTAAATCTTAAAAATCAATCCTTTACTTACAAGTTGCAACATTAAAATAGTATCTATGTTTCAGTTATTCCCCATTGACCTCAAAAATCTAAGGAAAGACTTTCCACAGAGGGGGTTGCCCAGACACTTGACTATCAGGACACAGAAATATGTAGAAGATTATGAGAGGCTGCTAGCAGGTCAGTTCCCCATACAGCAAAGCCAGAGAACCTCTTAAGTGTCAGAGATGTAAGAATGGAGAATGCATTGTTGATGACCCATGGATCTGTTTGTTTCTTCGTTCTGTGTTAGGTCTGGAAAGCAGGGACAGGAGAGGCTCTGATGCACACACCAGCTGCTCCCTCAGAGAAGCCTCATCTCTGAGGTGAAACAGGAGTAGCCGAAGCTGGGATACTGAAGCACGTGGGAACCTGGTTTTGCCAGCCAGGTTTACACAGCTTAGGACTGCAGTATAAGAGAGTTTCTGCTGCTGGGCCAGAACTGGACCTAGTGGGGACCAGCAGTGTTATACTGGTACCTGTGCTCCTTGACTTCTTTTCCTTGGCTCTGGGAAGGTGCTGGCCTGAATAATGCCAATTATGAACTAAGTTAGCCATTGTAACTTACTAAAAGATTACTGTAAAGTGCAAAGTTTCTTTCACAAGAAATTATGGGAGTACCTTGTCCACAGGCAGAACTCTTTCCAAACCCATACAAATAATGTCTGAGTTAAATACTTTCTAAATCTTGCTGAATTTTCAAATATTTAGGTGTATCTCCACAATTTGCTGATATTTGTTGTCCACTCCTTCATCAGGTCTGTTTTTGCTGTGTCTAACTACCACAGAACTGTTTCTGCATGTAATGAATTGCGAGTGAAATTTGGTTTGGAAGCAAAAGTACTCAAGAACAATTCACTCAGTGGCTTGCTGGTTTTGTTTGGGTGTTTGGTTGGTTGGTTTTGTTTTTGTTGCAGAAAGAGAGCTGTGTTTCTATATCTGCCAGATATTTATTCTGCCATCACGGTGTTAAAGTGTGATAGAAAATGAAACCTGCTGGGGTTTTTTTCATATCCTTTCCTGTAAACTTCCTTCATGTTTGCTTGAACTTGCTTTGCATGTGGAAAATTGAACTGTAACCACTTTGAAACTAGATCATCTTTCTAATTTCTCCTCTGAATTATTTAACACGCTCCATAGATAATTCTATAATACTCAACATTATTTCCTGATGGCCCTATAATTAAAAAAAAATTAATTCTCGAGTGTCATAATTCAGACATAGTGGGTGTTTGAAGAGGTGATGGCCATTAGATGTTTCTGGAAATTACTGGACTATTGCATGTACCAAGGTTGGTCCAGTACAGAGGTTTCAGGTTTAATAGGTTAATATGATTCTCAAAACAATCTCATTTTAAAGTAGATATATTTATGCTAGTGTAGAGAAATTTCCTCTTTGTGTAATTTTAATATTACTGCTAAATCTCTGTGACCATGAAATCTTAAGTGAAAAATGTATGTGGTGGAGGGCATGCGACTCCTTCAACAGTTGAGCCAACAGTTGACTGTTGTGAACATCTGAGTTCAAATCAGTGGTGACCTGGTTTTCAGATCTAATGCCACACTAATCAGTCCTTCCAGTGGAGCCATTATTTTTCTCAATGTTCTAATCTTCTTTTTGTTGGTGTCCTTTTGTAGAAAATCCTTGAAGCAAATTTCTACCTTCATTTTATGTCTCCTGTTTCTTCTTTATCACTGTATCCTGTGAAGTTCTTGTGCGTGCTGCCAGCTCCTGTGAAGAAGTAATGATGCATTCCTTCATTTGTTTAGGATCTGTAGCAACCACAGTAAAAGGTACACACCAAGATATTTGATACATAATAAAATGACACCTTAATTTGATTTATTACCAAGAAAAATAGGGCAACTGTAATAAGGAAGTCCTGGGCTTTCATATTTGAGCAATTACATGCGTGTGGAATGGAGTAGGAACGATTGTCATCCTGCTGTGTTCAGTCTTACCTAACCTCACTACAGTTCCAGTTGTTGATGACCATCTCTCAAGGCCTGAAAGATCTGGAGTTGAATGTGCATAAGAGATGAGAAGGCTCAGAAGTAGAATATGAACAAGAGCTCACTATAGGAAGAAGTCAAAAGGCCACCTTAGATTTTAAACAGTCAGTATGTTGCTTCATAGAGAAAAGATAATTTTGTATCATCAGTATGAACCTCATGAACTTCTCAAATTTTTCTATGTCTGTTCAGGTGTTGCTTTGCCTATTTTGCAACACTTAAAAGCACAATTTCAGGTCAAAACTAAAATGAACACCATCTTTGCAGGATGTTATTTTCCACTCCACATCAGTTTCAAAAGTTTTTTTAATCATAATCATATTTCTTTTTATGAAAAGAAAATATACATTGTTTGTACTCTATGGAATAGTTTGCATAGGTAAAATACAAGCTTGTTAGGCTTATGACTAAGTTTACATCCCATTATAACACCATCCATTAGCTCTTAAACCAGAAAAACAGGGCCAACACTGCATCAAAGACTCATGAGAGATAAGCTGTCTTAATTTTTCTGAAGAGAGGATTGCATCCAGAAGGATGAGGAAGAAGTGACTGACCTTGTGATTTAAAAAGCTTGTCCATCAATAGTCCAGCAGGTTTCCCCACAGAAAAAGATGTTACCACATTGTCAAAAATGTTATGTAATGTCTCATGCTCTTTTAGGATGTGCTGTTCAATAACATTCTGATCCTTGAACACCAGAGTGTGGAATCAAGGTACATGCTAATGTAACCTTAGCTCTTCCTCATTGAACAGGTGATAATCACTTGGAGTTGCCTGATGCTCTTCCCATCTTTAGATGATGCTGAATTGAGGGGTTAGGGGATTAGCTGGAACGGCTTGAGAAAGCTGTTAATTAGGTATGAGATGATTCATCCTTCAGTACAGGATGGAGAGTGAAGGCTTTCTTCTGGGCCCTCTCCAACAGATGATCACAAAGTTGATTAGAAGGAGGGAACACCTCTCCTATGAGGAAAGGCTGAGAGAGTTGGAGTTGTTCAACCTGGAGAAAATAAGGTTCCAGGGAGACCTTACTGCAGACTTTGAATACTTGAGTAACACTTGTAAAATAGATGGGGACAAGCTTCTTAGCAGGACCTGTTATGAAAGAAGGGGCTGCAAAAGTTTTAAACTGAAGGAAGGTATATTCAGAGTAGCTATAAGGAAGAAATTTTTTTCAATGAGGATGGTGAAACACTGAAACAGGTTGCCCAGAGAGGCGGTGGATGCCCCGTCCTTGGAAACATTCACTAGGTTGGCACTCTGAGAACCTGATCTAGTTGCAGATGTCCCTGCTAATTGCAGAGGAGTTGGTCTAGGTGACTTTTAAAAGCCCCTTCCAACCCGAACTATTTTATGAATCTATGATCCACCATTATATGATCATGACCATATATGACCATTTATATGATCTAAAGAAGACAAGAGAGATTCCCAAGATTACCTAAGTGATCCAGAATGGCCAGAGCCAAATTTTATACTGTGTATCAGTGGTGAATTCCTGTGTTCTTGTCAGGACTGCTGATGTACAGGGGTCCATATGTGTTGTAGGGGTCCATGGTAAGCCTATGAAAGGATAACTTTGTGTAAGGGTTGTGTGGCTGAGAACAAAATAACAGTTTATAAAATTTTACAGGGTCAATTCTGGGCACAAAACTAAAAGTTTGAGTGCACAGCTGTGAGGGATGCTTGGTTCAATATGTCTCATGTAGACCCATGCGTAGATTTTGCAGTGAGGTGAAATCAGTATCAGAACCTCAATTCTAGAACAGTATCTTCACAGGCAAAATATACAAATGTTAATTAAACTACAGATGCTCAAAGAGAGCAGAATTTAAGTGATTTTGGCATGTATTTCAACTTGTTATTGCTTATCTTCAAAAGTCTGAGTGACGATGAATACGGTGCGTGGTTTGTGTATGATCCTATTCTTAGCCTCTTCCTCTTCCTGTACAGCACTCTATAGGAGAAGAGGGCTAAATGCTCATACTTCAAAGTAGCTAAAGTATGTTGGGGTCACTGAGAGAAACAAAAAATTTGGTTTAAATGCCAAATCCCTGCTGCATATTAGGAGCATCCTTCTCCTTTCCACTTACCTGCTCACTTTTCCCCAAAGACACCAGCTTTATGCCAGACAGCATTCCCAGCTCACTCTCCTTAATTCCTGTTGAAGTCTTGTAGGTGGCAATGCAGGTATATAAAAAGCTGGTGCTTTCCATCTCACATTTGCTATTGCTGGACACACCATAAATATGTCTAGTTTGAGGTTCAGGAGTTCTGAGTTACCTGAGGTATCTGATGTGCCTGGGGGCGCCTCTTTGTAGCGGTGAGATTAGCTTTATTATTGTTCTTTGAAAAGGACGGGGTGAGACTCTTCTTATGTTCAGCCTGGTGGATTTATACCAGGATCTGATTGAAACAGTGAATGCATTGCAGCAGTTAAATCACTACTATGTTGATCAGGGTAGATCAGTGTCTTGGGTGGAAGAGGAGCCCAGGTCATTGAGTCCTCAGTAGTTTATGCACAGCATTGGTATGGTAACAAAGAGCTATTGCTATAGTCACCCAAATCATGTGTAACCATATGGTTAAAAGAAATAAGAGGTCAAGATTTTCTGGCAGCAGCTTTTGGAAGGAGCAGAGCTGAGATCTGCAATTTGCTTGTAAGAGCTTTATTTGTCTGTAGTGAAGAGATTTATTTAAATCTCATGAAAGTGGAATGTGCTGCAGTTTTGCCCTTCCCAGTCTGAGGGTTAAATTTGCATTTCCTTCGATGTCTCTCCAGCGAACATGAAAATAACTTCCATGTGTCACTTTTCTCCTTAAAAATAGTTGGAGTTCCTTCAAAATTATGTTTGGTATTCAGAATATACCCCCAAACTACAATTATCCCCAAGCACTTGAATGTAGTTTTAATTTCTTTATTTCAGTGTGTTCTTGAGAGCTACAAGACCTACTCCGTTCTTTCCTCAGTGCTAAAAACAGCAGTATGCCAATGTACAACTATTGTCTTAAACTCCCAACACCTTTCTGAATTTTATTTTAAATAGGCTCTTTCATGTTTCTGTTAATAGACAAAGAAACACACAGTGAGGTCAAGTTTCTTTGTAGGGAGCAGAGTGAAACTTGGTTTTTAGTATGTGTTGAGACCCCAGGACCCTTGTCTCATGAGCCTGGTTTCTGACTGCAATGACACATTACTAACCAAGATGTCTCTGCCAGTGATATCATCAGGAACATTTGGCAGAATGGCATAGAAGTTACATTTCCATACTTTTTGTGAAGAGTTGTAGGAGAGAAGAGAGTTGATTCGAAAGAAATGTAGGAAGAATTGAGTCATTGCCTGCTCAGAGGCAGCCAGCACTTGGCCAGTCCTCCAGTGCTGTCTGAACAGGGTGCTCTCAGTCCCCAGCCAAACAGGCAGGAGCCGTGGAGAGGAGACTGAGCTGTGGAGAGGAGACATCAAGGGTGTGAACCAAATAGCTTCAGCTAGGCATGCAAGGGTTGACTGAAGGTGTGGCAGGGTCCTGCCTTCATGGGGAAGAATTGGAAGGATTAGGAAGGGATATGAGAAAGTGGACAGGGGTGCTATGATGGTTTCGCTGGGGACAATGTAGGGTGTTGTGCAAAGCCCATTAGTAGTGCTGTCCATGGAACAATTTGGGAGCTCTGATTACAACTGAGAGAAAGAGATGAGCAGACAAGAAGGGTGGCAGAGAATAGTTCTGTTTTGTT
>VZUA01106671.1:0-14549 GCA_013401035.1 Horornis vulcanius
CCAGGGCCCTTTCCATGCTGTGAGAAACAAGAACTCTGTCTCTTGGCTCATTTCTACCCTCTAACAAGAGGGCTGCTGCAACAGGAAAGTACCATGGAATCCCAGAACAGTTTGTGATGGAGGAGACCTTAAAGGTCATCTCCTTCCAGTTCCCTTGCAATGAGCAGGGACATCCTCATCTCGCTCAGAGCCTTGTCCACCCTGGTCCTGGCTGCTCCCAGGACACCCACAGCCTCTCTGGGGAATCTGTGCCAGTAAAACAACAATACCTTGTGTTTATTTAAAAGTTTGATAGAAGAGTTTCGGAGCAGTTTGCAGATAATGCAGACCTGAGCCTTGCAACTCTCCTGTGCAGCAGGCGAGGAATTCATCAAGGCTTCATTCTGCCAAGAGCAGTCTGCAGGCAGATGGGAATGGGTGTAGTCCTGAATTTCAAGCCTGGTTTTGTTGATATTAAAAAGGGTTCTTTCCCTGGCTTTCTTCTGGTAAACAGAAGAACAATGTTCTGTAAATTTAAGAATGTTTACATTCTTTCATATAGGAGGGACCTTCTTCTGATGTCCCTCTGGGATGACCAATTGGTAGAAAGGTTTACCTTTTGTGTTACCAATCAAACTGGCCTCTGACTTTCTGTATAAAAGAGGTGGACATCCCACAAGAAAGAGAACCCACTGAGCACTTTCTAAAGGAGCCTGCGTGTCTCTGGTCGATGTCTCTTGCGACAAGTGGGGCTTCCTCCAAACGTGTGCTTTGCTCTCTTGTGAGGGTGTGAGCAGTTTGGCTCTTCAGTTTTAAGATGGATTATCATCTTCAAAATACTGAGGTGCTTGAACTGTGAATCTGGACAGTGCACTCAAGCCTGTAGTTCAGCAGAAATGCCTCTAAAGCAAGCCAGATCTTGTTGGATATTCCCAAGGGGAAGGCTTGTGTTTGAAAATGTTGAAATCTCAGTATTTGCCTCATGAAAGATTCTTCCTGTTGCTCTTTGTGTTTGGAGAGGAGTCCACTGGACAGGTTTTACTTGACCTACTTCCCATGAAGTGTAGTGTGTGTTATGAATGGCACATTGTAGTGCTAATTTAAGCAAATTTATATTGAAATATACCAGTGGGGGGAAAAAAAATGGGGAAAATGATCCATGTGCTGCACAATCCAAAGTGAACCCCCCTCTATTTAAAATGCCTTTGATGTGGTTGATGGTAGTGTTTCAAATGCACTGAGTACACAGATTTAAGGCATAACAGTGGTTCCTATCTTTTACTCTTTTATCCTACCTGATTATTAGGCTATGTGTTTTCTTAAATACATGTGAAAATCACAGTTTGGTCTGTTGGGTTTCCTGGCTGTCCTTCAGAAAGACAACACCATTCTTCATTACCCAGCCTTTGGGATGAAGCATGAGCTGAGCACACTTGGTGGCGTGCTGATTTTTAAATGAGAGTGTACCAGAGCAGTCCTGGGGACTGTGGCCCTCGTGCCACACTTGTGTCCCTTGGACAGAGGGGTGAGATAACAGCTTGCTCCATGTCAGACCCTCACACAGCCCTCTGACACCTCTCATGCCCACCTCACCTCGCTTCTCCTGCTCTGCTGAGTTGGAAGTTGCTCCAAAATACGCCAAGACATTTTAAGAGTGATGCTGTCTGGAGTCTGCTGCACAGGGCTGGCAGTGGGAGCCCGGACATCTAAGGAGGCTCCCTGGAGAAGGAAAGCTGATAACAGCAGAGTTCACTCCTGGAAGCTGGGCAGACCCAAAGGCCTCTGCTTTTGCTTGGTCTCTGCTGAAGGTGATTGACTTTGAGTGAGCAATTGCTGCTGACTCTGCAACTTGATCCTGGAGTTTACGTTCTGTGTAAGTAACCTTGAGATAGGGATAACTCATAACCTTTACCTGACCCTGGCTGTGCATCTCAAGCGAACAGCAGCTCTTTGTTTGAGGTTTTGGGAGCCATGGGAGGTATATTTAGCTTATAGTCATGAACTGATGCTAAACATATGTGCCCAGGCAGCTGCTCCTTCACTTCATCTATGAGTAAGTATTGATTAATGGAAGTATAAATTTATACACGTAGTGGATTGGTACCAAAACATCAGTAGGTTGGTGTTGTCTTTTTAAATAAAATGAAACACTCGTTTTGGGGGAGGAAGGACTTTGGATATTGATGGGTGGGTGAAACAGTGGAGAAAATCAAGTGCAGCCCATGGTCTAGACACTGTGAAATTGCCAGAAGGAGGACAATTGGCTTGGCACGTTGCAGACTCCTGAAACGTGGATGAGGAATGCTTTGGTGATGACAGGATGTGTCAGGCACATTGTGCTCAGCCAGGCTGTGGCAGGAAACACGTGCTGATGTGGAAAGGGGTGGCACCAAACCAGCTGGGACCCAGAGCCATGTACAAGCTTTCTCCTTTATCCTGATCTCCCACTCTCCCACGGGAAAAATTTTTTACAGAGTTCCTTAAATGTTTGATTTCTATTTAATTTGATCTATCCTGAATGTGTGAACAAAATATTTATGATGCAAAATTAACCTTGAACCTTGGAGGCTCTTGGGGAGAGTGATCTTTCTGATAGAAACAGGCTGTGAAAAATTCAGTTTCAGTGACTTCCTGGCACTCTTGGGTATGGGCTTCATGGGCAGCCTCAGGCAGGACTGGTGGTGCCCTGGACTTCAGCAAGTCCTTGATGGGTCTTACTCAGACCTCAGGATATTTTATATGTGGTAAGAACATCCAGCCCATGCAGGATAGCTTTGCTATAAATCTGGATCTCCTTGAAGAGCATGGGAATCCTGCCTAGATCATGGCAACCCTTCAGTTAAACCTGGGCTGGTTCTGATCAAGCATTCAGATTAAAAATTTTGCTCTCACCAAAATGTGTTGTTTTTCCAATTTGCTGCATCTGTGATTCAGCAGTCACGCCCCTCCTCTGGGCAGAAAATAGTTGGTTTCAAAAACCTCGTGACCTGATGGGTTTTGTACTCCACAAAACCTTTACAACCCTGGCTTTTAAAACATTTTTTAAGAGAATTGGCAGGTGATGCCCAGAGCAAAACCTGCAAGCAAGAGAGCAGTGAGGTGATGGTGCCTTGTCCTCTCCTCCTCTTGGCATGGCACAGAAATGGTGTCTGCTGGAATTCTGCTGGGCAGCAGCGTGCAAAGAGAAAGCTCTGCAGGGCTGGGGGAGCTGGAGGTGAAAATGCAGCTCCACTGTGTGCACCAGGGGTTTTCCTTTCCCAGTGGGATGTTTGCACAGGGAATTAACTCCTGTTCAGGCTCCTGGGGTGGATTTGTGTTATGTCCAGTGCAAGATGTGTGTGACTGCGTGAATTGTGCCCCTGCTCCCCTCTCTGGAGATGAAAATGCAGCCCCACAGCCTGGAACTGTGCAGGAGAGTGTCCAGGAGGACCCAGGCTGGCTTTGTGTGGCTCTGAGTGTCCACACTGGACTGCCCGCACACAGCAGCCCTCACCCCTGCCCCAAACCAGCTGGCTGGGAGAGAACTGAACCAATAATCCCTGATCAATCCCTGATCAATCATAGAAGCTGGCTCTTTGTGACATTTTGTGTTGGAAACAGCTCAGGTCACAGAGCACCCACTGGTTTCTGCCTCTCAGCTCACAGAATTAGGCCTGATGATCTGCAGGTTGGGTGAAAGGGGTTTCTTGAGGGCTTGTCTGCCTGATTTCCACATGCTGACACTTTCAATCCTTGGCATCAGCCAACAGAATAAAGGAAGGGTGAAGGAAAGCAATTTACATGAGAAATATTAGATCTGTATCCTATCCTAGCCTATTATTTTAGAATGTCTCTGTGGAATACAATGTTTTCTGTAAAAGTCTGGGTGCCTGGCTTCATAAACCCTTCTAAATCAGCACCTCACCACAGCCTCCAGCAGCTGTCCTAGTTCCTCAATTCATTTTTAGCAGTTGAGGATTAGAAAGAATACAAACCACACACTTTGAAAACAAAGCCCCCGGTGGGTCCCACGCTGTGGGGAGGGGGCAACTTCTTGTGACTCCTGGAAGCTGATGTTGGCCAGCCTGGCTGAGGAATAATGGGATTGGAGAACAGGGGGATTTGTTAAATCAGCTTGAACTCGTGGAACCTGTGTTTATGTGCGTTTGCTTCTAGTGGAAAACAGTGGTGACACTGTTGGAAGAAAAACTGGCTTTAAAAAATAATTTAATCTATCCACAGAGGGGCTATACAGAGAGGGGGGATTATTGAGGAAAAAGGGAAGCGGTCTTTCAATTCTGCCAGCAATATTGTGCATTTCCCTCAGCAGAACTGAGGTTCTTTTGGAGCTTAGCCTTATCTGGGAGTGGAAACATAATGATGGGCAAACATCAGGAGACCTGCAAGTGTGTTTTTTTGGTTTGATACAGAATAGGCCTGGCTCATGTCTTCATTCTGGCTTAAAAGACAAAAGAGGGGAGCAAGATGCTCAAATGTCTTCATTTCCTTTTCAGCAACCTCCAAAAATGAAGCCTTTAAAGAAATACCTCTTGTCTGCATGGCAGTATGAAGGAATTTTTAAAGTTTGGGATCCTTGTTGAGGTTTAGCTCCAGCCTTTGCCTCTGACACTTCTTCTCTGCAGCAGCTCTTATTTATTGGAAGCTGACAGTATTTTGCTCCTTGTGATTCTGCTTTTACCTGTGTATTGTTTGTGGATGTCACCCACCTGCTGTGTCAGGGACACTTCAACCCTAACAGCTGTTAATGTTGTTGGCTGCTGTTGGACTAAAATAAAAATTCATCAGACAGAAGATGGAGACGTCCTTGCAATGGAACACATGACCAAGAGGTGGATAAGCTTGGTCTCTTATGAATTTTGTGTTAAAAAGTGGGAATCTGACCTTTGTATAAAGGCCAGTGCTGTGTGCAGCCCGTATTTGAGTTTCTGTGCTTCTTCCTGCCTTGCTTTTCACCAGCAGCATAATTAGTTTGTTGAGGAGCTTAAACATCCCCTGTATAATCGTTTGTCTCTAGTCCTTATATTTGCTCTATCACATTTAGCACTAACAGCACATTTTCCACCAAATCACTGCTGTTGGAACAACACATCCTTTCCTGACATGAAGCTCCAGCCACTGGCTGTGAGCAGTAATTGACTGCAGTGGGGCTTTGATGCTCATAAGTATTTAGTCCCTCACGCTGTGCTCTTTGAATCAATAACCTCCTTTGGTCTGTAACCTAATAGAATTGCTTAGTGGATAAATTTTTGCTTGTGTTTCATCCACTTAGCTTCTTTCAGTCTTCTGATGGATTTGCTCCATCAGGAGAGGCAGTGAAAATGATCATGCGTCATGTGCTCATGACAATAAACATCATCATATTTTCCCCCTGTGTACTCCAGGACAGAGAAATCTCAGCCTTTGAAAAAAATTGGGATGGATGTGCATAAAATAAGAGTTGGGTGGAAGTCAGCAGCTGGTGCTGGGGGAGTAGAAGGAGGGCAGAGAAGGCTGGGAGTGGGAAATCTGCAGGGCAAGGCTCTGCTCGTATTTTCTGTGTGACATGGAGCCTGTGCTGCCACCAGGACAGGACACCCTGTCCCCCCTGGGCAGGAAAGCAGGGCACTCCCAGCTTTGCAGGTGTGTTGCAGCAGAGCCCTAAAGCTCCACGTGGGGTTGAAAGCACCCAGCTCGTGGAACAGAGGCAATGACCATGTGTGAGATGCTCTAGGGATGGGGGAGGACGCAGATGTGAGGAGGCAGGAAACTGAATTTGGAGGAAATGAGAAAAACAGCAGGGTTTAGGCCTCGGGTCCTTGAAGTGAAGCTGCCAGAGGATTCCATTCTGCTCATGTGGGTGTTGCTCACCTCACTCCACGTGGGGTTATTTGGGCACCAAGAGGTTAAACCTCCCACGCTCTTTTGTTTTGCCCTGCCTCCCCCTCCAGAGGAAGATTTGTCTGTAAAGTTATTTTTAGATGCCTTGTGAGCAAATTTTGTGGGGAGACAGGCAGCCAGCAGCCCCCGGCGAGCTGCTGAGCCCACCCCTCTCAGCTTCCAGAGCATAATTAGCAGATAATCATGCCAAAATCACAGACTCCAACGGGCTAATTTTATCGCCTGTGCTGACATCGGGAAGGTTGTTGAAAGTAACTCGTGGCTTGTTGGTTAAATGTGTTTCCTAACTCGTTTATGAGCTGGTGTTTTGTGTGAAGGCAAGATCAAAAGCAGGTCTTGTCACGCAGCAGCCGCTGGTGCTTTGGTTAGGGTAGATGACATGAATGTTTCCTAGCATTAAAATTGCATTTTATTGGGACATGCTTGCTGCTAATGGTGTTTCCAGTAATGCTGTCGTGTTTTGCTGCAGGGTTGGTGTGGAGGGTGTTGGAGCTTTGATTCAGGCACGTGCTTCGAGGCGTACTTATCCCACTAACCTGTAATTATATATCTATAAATGTATATATAAAAAAACCTGGAGGTGCCTGCTGGGATTGGGCTGTAATTTCCCATGATCTAAATGGAAATTAAGCGTGTATTTTTAAGCTACATTTATACTTAGGAGTTTTGCTAATTTAGGGCCTTAGTAACTCCTGCCATTTTTTTTTTTAGCAAAGAAATTATTAAGTGTGAGGTGGTTGGGCTGAACAGCTTTCAGGACCTGCATACTTCTCTCTTTTAGTGATATGGTGAGATGAAGATACTTCTTAATAGAAAACACAGTCATCCTTCTGGGTGCAATAAATCTAAGACAGGTAGATATAATAAAAACTATCACTATTTCCTCCTGATAATAGAAACATTATGTTGGCCAAGGTTACAGGGTCAAAAAATGGGCTCAGCAACAGGAATCTATGGGACAGATGACCTGAAGGATGTGGGAAAAGAGCCTGACCTCCTGCTGTCTGATTTTTTGTCCATGGGCTTGGAAAATGTGACTCTGAGAGAGGTACAGCGTGCAGCAGCAAAGGTGGGCTGGGCAGTCCCAGAGGTCAGCAGAACTTTGGGTTCCCTTTTGTGGGATTTCCCTTCTGTGGAATGGAAATGATGAAGGTCTGGGATCAATCCTGAGGTGGCCAAAGGAAAGCTGAGGGAACTTGTGAGGTGTTTTCCATTTCTAGACACGTGTCTGGTTTTGCAGCAGATTCTTAATGAATTATCATCCTCCAAAATGCCTCTGAGCTCCTGCCTGAGTCTCTTCCCTGCATCATTTTGGATCTGGCCTTAGAGAAGCAAATGTCAGACACAGGAATCAGTCTCCCTCAGGTGAGCATTCAGAGTTCTGTAGGAGAGAATAGACCTTTGTAAGCTGCTTTCATTTTCTGAACACTTACCATGACAAAAAGTGTCTGTGGCTGAACTGAGCACACCTTGAGTATTTGCTGCAATATTTATCCAAGTCCATACAGCTGTGAAGTCTTGCATACAGTCTCACCTGAGAGTCCTGTTCTTTCTGATTGTATCTTGTGCTTTCAGGCTAAATAAGAAAAGCAGTGGGGAAAGTAATAGCTCAGGTTGAAGTAATAATTTACTGCCAGGCTGGTAAATATATATTTGTCTAGCCTATAAACTTGGTTCCTTTTTTCCCCCTGATCATGATGGAGGCTGCTTGCATAGAGGAAATATCCTAGAGGTGATAGAGAGCCAAATTCAATGGGCTCTGGGCATATTCAAGCACTCTGTCTGCCTGTCATGTGGCAGATTAATTCAGTGGCAGAATATGGCACCACTGCCTCGAGCAGGCAAGCTCCATTCTGCAGGAAGCACAGCACAGCTGCCTCGTGAGCAGAGTGTTGGAGTAGCAAAGGAGAAGCCTCAGGCATGCAGGAGTTGTGGTGGCAGCTCCAGAAATGAGGTTGTGAGTCTGGTCCCATCACAAGTCCCCACCTTCCCAGCCATCCATCTGGCCCTGACTGCACCATGCCTTCAAATCCAGCCATGAGTCCTGCCTGGCTCTCACCCCACGCTTGCTTTTGTTGTCTAAAAGTTGTTAGTGGCTCTTTGGAGAGAGAAAATGTCACCATTTGCTGAGAGCTGCCAAGGACAGTGCCCATCCCATTGCATCGGAGGTGCATTCAATATTTGTTTGGACACGTGGATTATTTTTGCCAGTTGCTTGTCAAAAACTTGCTCCATGGGAGAGGAGGGAGGGAGGTGGGAGAAGGAAAGCCCTCCAACACTCTTGCAGGATGAGTTTGAGTTAATTTCCAGAGCTGTTGGGGATGGAAGAGAGCAGCTTGTGATAGGCACATAGTGATGGGACAAGGGGGAACAGCTTTAAATGAAAGGAGGAGAGATTTAGATTAGATGCTAGGTAGGAATCCTCCCCTGTGAGGGTGGGCAGGCCCTGGCACAGGGTGCCCCTGGATCCCTGGGAGTGTCCAAGGCCAGGCTGGACAGGGCTTGGAGCAGCCTGGGACAGTGGACGGTGTCAGGGTGGAACAAGATGATCTTTAAGGTCCCTTTCTGGGGACCATTCTGGGATTCTGGGTTTATTCCCACTGCAGTCACAGCAGAGGTGATTGTTTCAGGGGTGATCCAGCTCCCAGTGGATCTGCAGTTTCCTTTTTCCAGCACTCTGTGCAGTTTCAGCCACACCACGTGTCCAGCTCTCACATTTCTGGTGTGAGTGCCACAGGGGTCTGGGCTCCATGGCACACTCAGCTCTGAGGGTGCAGTGAAACCTTCAATGCCATCCTTTGAAGCTGAACTCTTCCAGTAAAGCATTTCAGTGGAGAAAAGAGCGAATTCCGATAAAATCAGGATTCACTTGAGATTTTTCTAACCAGATCTCTGTATTTCCCCGCTTTCACTAATTATGAAAAACCAATTTAATTCACCATTTTCACTTGGCTTCCAAGGCAGTTCTGAAGACAGACAGAAAAGTTACTGCTGGTAGTTCAGACCCTGCCAAAACCCTCATGAGAATCAGCTACTGAGGTTTCTGTGTTTAAGCACTGACAGATGGAAATGGTATCTGATGCTTTAGCGTTCTCTAATTGAGCTCTCAAAGGCCTGACAAGGTCCAATGGCTGGAAACTGAAGCCAGACAAATTCAAATTGGAAATAAGGTACAAATTTCTAACAGTGAGAGTAATTAAACTCTGGAACAGTTTATCAGGGTATGTGATGGTTTCTCCATGGTTTGATTTCTTCAAATCAAGAATGCATGTCTTCCTCAGAAAGACTCCATGGCTCAAATAGAAGTTAAGGGGCTCAATACAGATTTTTTAAAAACTGTAATTGCATGACCTGGATGATGCAGGAGGTCAGGCTACCACATCTGAAGAGATAAGAATCTGTGAATCTAAACCCAAACAAGCCTCTTGATTCCAAGCCCTGCATTTAAACTTAACGTGGACCTAAATTCCCTCCCTGCTTTGTTCTGTCCGCTTGGAAAAGCAAGAAGGACTTTCTAAAGCAGGATTTGAGGAGTTTAAAGCAGTCTTTTCATCTGTGAGGGTTTTGGCCAAGATGCTGAAGAGCTTGAGCCTTCTCTTTGTGCTCTACAGAGTGGCTCTTTCTCACCCCAGGTGGTTCTCTGTGCTCAACTAGAGCTGGCCCTGTGGCCAGAAGCGCTGCTGAGAGCATCTTGGGGAGCCAGGGATTCACTCCCCACTTCCCCCTGGTTCCAGGAACACCCTTCTCCTCTGCTTGTTGTTTTTGGGGATTCTGCTCACCTCCAGAGTTAAATTTACCTCGGTGCCACGCAGCTCCTTCGTTCTCCAGAGTTAATTAGCGGCGCTGTGCAAGCTGAATCATGAAGTGAATCATTAAGAATGGCACACAGCTTAGGAAAAACGTCGGGCCAGCAGCGTTCCAAGGCACCTCCTTTTTCCTGAGGCTCCACACGCTGCTTCCCCAGTTTCTCTTTAGTGTGGCACGTTGTAAGGACTGGTGTCACCCCGCAGGGACTGGATGCAGCTGCCAACAAAAACCTGCAAAACAGGAGGTGGAAGAGGTCTCTTAATTGCCTCCAAGTACCAGTTTCTCTAGAGGGGCTTTTCTTGCCAGGGAGAAACTGTTGAGCAGTGCAGGAGCAGCTCACACCTGCAGAGCAAATGGGTTTCCTCAGTCTGAAGACATCTACAGAGCAGAGTAATAAGTCGGCAGAAATATCAGAGTTTGGTTTTTAAGGGACGTCTGAGAATGGAAAGGAATTGCCCTTTATTAAAAAGGCCAGACCAGAGCCTCTCTGGGTGCATATCGAATAGAGAACACAGAGCTTTCACAAGGATCCTTTGCTGGAGAGGGGAGGAGGGAGGTGAGTGGAGAGGAGGAGGAGACAGCCAGGGAATTTAACCCTTAAGGGCCCTCCTCAACAACCTTGCTTTGCAAAGAAATCTTTGCCATGGAAGCGTCTTCTCCCTCCTGAGTGAGGTTTTCATTTCCTCTTTTGTCCCCCATATTTTTATTTTCTTCAGCCCATGCGTCCCTTATCGGTGTTGTGAAATTTCTTACTGCTGACTTCTGTTCATTGCCACTACCATTTCTTGTCTTCTGTGGAGAAATTCCCATTTATTTTCTACTTCATGATTTGGCTTTTGCTTGTCCTCCAAGGCAGAGCAGCTTTTTGCTAGCTCAGCCTTCTTCCTTTTCCACGGGCTTGTGGTTCCTCTGTGTTGGGAGGAAAATGGTCTTGAACAGTTCCCAATTATCAGTCACATATTCCTGCTCAAATTCTTTCTTTCAGTTGTTTTGCTTTGTAATTATTTTCAGCTTTGTTAAGCTGGCATTGGAAATCATCAAGTAGATACATTACTCGTTTGGACTTTATTCTATTTGCACATAACAAATGTAATCAAATCAGTCTCTTGTACCTAAGCTGCTGCTATATTTTTACATTCTGTCATCAGTTCCCCTTGATCTGCAAAAATGAGGTCTAATATAGAATTTCTTCTATGTTAGATGCAATTGTTTTTGTGTCTGGATATTTTCAAGCGTAATTTTAGGAATTCCGAGCACATTTTTAGTATTTGCAGCACAAGGCTCCAACATATGGCTTTCAAAATGAAATCCCCATAGAAATGCAGCTCTCTTTCTTGAGTGGAATAACTGTGTTTACAATAGCTCAGTGCTACATGAAAATGATAGTGTTGTTAGCAATATTGAACAGGATTTTGAAGAGTTCAATAAATATTTCTGTTCCTTACAAGGGAAAAAGGGAGGCTGTGTGATCATGTCCTTTAACAATAAAACACCTTTTATATTGAATGAGGATTGCATAGCAGCTCTTAATTAGAGATAATAAATACCAGCAAGTTACATCTGTGTGGAAGAATTTTAGCTGTGTGCCATTATTTTTTAAGGGATAAACAAGGTGGCTCACAGAGCTACAGATTTTTCTGCCTGACATTAATCCTAGACAAAATAATGGAATTGCTGATAGGGCATGTAATTAGTAAAGAATTAAAGGGATTAATGAAAGTAGTGTCAATCAACATGGGCTTATATTATATAGTTCTTGTCTAATTAGATTATTTTTTTTCAGGGAAGATTACAAATTGTGTTGATAAATGTAATAGTAGTGATATGATAAACTTCTGGGAAGGCCTGAGGATCCTGATGGGATCTCCTGGCTGACCCTGCAGGCTGGAGCTGGTGACCTCCTGAGGCCCTTTCCAACCTGCAACACCCCGTGGTCCCTTGCAAGAATTGCCTCTGGCTACAAATAATTTCCCATACAAGATTGGGATGATAGAAAAGCAATTAGGCACCTTTGAAATAGATAAGAAAGTGCTGTACTCTCCCATTTTTAAATGGGAATTCATCAGGGAATTTATGTGCTTCTCGTGGAGTCCTGGGGGTTATCACAGATCTACCTCTGTGGTGAGGCCAAAATCTGAAGATCACTGAAATAAAAGATCACCAGAGCAGGATGATTCAGGTCCCATCATTAACCTAAATGAAAGCAAGCATTTTTAAGCATTTAAGTTTTAACAGGACCCATGTAGAGCTGAGCCATGTCCAGGGAAGGGCTGAGGCTGAAAAAGACACGTGGAGCTGTGGGAGCATCAGCAAGCACAGACCCCTGTGTGAGAGTGTGACAGGGAAGAAAAATGTCATATTTGGGGGTATAAAAACAGGAATATTTGAGACAAGGAGGAAGGGACTCCTCCTGCAGTTTCCAGCTGAGGCTCTGGTGGTTCAAGGAAAATGTTGTCATCACCATTTGGAGAGAATTGAGGAAAAGGACTCATTAAAGGATTGCAAAGCACATCCACCCACTGGAGACCGGAGGAGACACTGCATCATCCGACAGAGAGGAAGGTGACAGAGAGTTTTGATCACTCTGATGGGCAGAAACATAAATACAGCCAAAAAGCTGAGTTCAGTCCAGCAAATAAAGGCAATAAAACCCAGCAGAGAGAAACCAAAGGTAGAGGAACTCAGACTAGACATAAACCACACTCAGCAGTGAGGGCAATTAACCACTCACAACTGCACACTGAGAAACATGAAGCTCTCTGTTTCACTGGAAATTTTTACATGGTTTTTCTTTTCCTGGTATTTCTGCTCTAGTTTTAGAAGGAATCGCTTCTGGGAAGTCTTGTGACCTGTGTTATCCAGGGGGTCAGAAGTCAAAATCACAGTGGTCTCATCTGGTTTTGTCATCGATTGCTCCAAGGGGCTCTGGCTCGGTGTGTGCTCCCAGCTCTGCTGCCTGTGCCCCACACAGGAGGAGTGCTCACAAAAAAAGGCTGATTTAGGGGTGGTTCAGGAGTTTCATTTGCTTCTTACCAGCTCTGATGAGGATTTTAGGGGAAAAAAAAACCCAAAAAGGTGACCCCAGGATTGAATTTTCTGAAAACCTCATAACTTACAAAAAACATTGAGGATGCAGATTAATTCACTCAGCTTTTTATTGATTCCTCCCCCTCTTTGGAGAGGAGAGGCACATCCACACACAGGCTCCACTCCCTCATCAGGAGGGGTTTTTGTCTACTGATGCTTTCCACTGGCTGAGGAGATACCCAAGACTAAATGTAATGTTCAGAAGGTGAAGTGAGGAGAGATGAATTCCCCCTGGTGCTGGGGTCCACAGCCCACTGGACTTTATTCTCATGTGGCTGTTAATTCATGTTCTGATTCAGCTCTGAAAGTGCCCAAATGTTTTTAAACTCTTGATTGTTTTCAAGAATCCACCTAGATTTTTGGAAACAGTAGGGGGAAAAAGAATAGCAGCCTGTGAATGAATGTGATTAACTGGTCATGGTTATTCCCAGAGGCTTCTTTTTAATATAATTACTTCATTACAACATAGCCATGTCACAGAACTTCTATAAATAAGTGCTGATTTCTGGCTGCTTGGACTCTTTAAAGTCCAGATCTTGGAGAGGAAAAGAAATTTGGAATGGAGAAAAATAGCAATTAGAGTTAAATGGTAAAATGGAGAGTTAATGTGTAGTGAGTAAATCTCCTTTTAGTGGAAAATGTTTTTTGTGTTAACTTTTGTAAGAAAACAGTTTTCCATACTTGTCAGGCTTGACAGTTAAAGTTAATGGTGTTAAAAAACAGAGGACTGAAAAATGTTCCCTTCGGTGTGAAAGATTTATTCAATGAGAGTTTGCTTGAAAAGTTCTTTTGGCTAAAGGTGCTGGCTTTTGCCTAATGCTTGCAACAAAGGTCCTTGCTGTGTTACCAGGATGGGGACAGCCCCAAATTTATGACTTCCCAATTAAGGTGACATGACCTATTTTGTTGTATTGTTGACCCCTTTGTGAATAGAATGCCACTCTTTAAATATATAAATATATATTTCCCCTTCAGGAAAACCACATCAAGCAAATGCTGATCTCACTCTGCCTGGGGTAAAGCTTGGGACATGCTGGGATGCTCAGAGACAGAATTTGTGAGTTAATCTGCACTGAAAGCAGACTGAACAGTGAGTTGAACAGTTTCTACCCATTATGTGTTATTTAACAAAGCAGTTAGAGCCTGAAATCTCTCGTGTCATATTTGTGTGGCCAAGAAAGTCTGTGCAGTAGCAGAGCTGTCTCTCCCTTGGCTGAGGTGGAGGCAGAGGTTTGTGAAGGAGTTGAGTGGCAGCAGAAGCGTGGCTGGGTGCTCTGGGGACCTTTACTCTGCCATTTCTGGCTGCAGTGGGCAGGGAAGGGTTTTTCACAGCTGCCCATCAGTCCTACAGACAGGGAGGATCTGACAACCTGCTGGCTCCTTCCTCACCCCAGTGCTTCCAAAAAAATTATTCCTCTGATCCACGGCGGGTGGGAGCTGAGGGCATTTTCCCTTTTCACATCAGAGGGTTTTGTCTCTTGAAGCATCCTCTGGATTTTCATCCAGTTGTGACCCTGATAAAGCAGGTGTGTCACTCCACTGTGGTTTCCCTGGGCTGTGGGGACATGCATGCAGGTTCTGTTCTGCCTGTGGCCTGTCACTAAGGACACACGATGAACCACACGCACACACTCACGCTGCCAGGGCAAAGGGGGAAGTTCATTTTCCTACTTCAGGTTCTATAGATTTTGGACAATGACCAGGGATTGGAGGATGAAGGTTGCCATCTCTCCAACCACTCTGGTCAAACTAGAAGTCCATCAAGTTTCTCCTCCCCAAGAGAGGAATGTCAACAATAA
>VZUA01106675.1:0-18278 GCA_013401035.1 Horornis vulcanius
AAAACTAAGTAATTTTTGTTTTACACATGTATACAGGCCCATATAAGACATAATTAAATTCTCTGCCAAGAGTAAGTTTATGGATAAGTTTGTACAAGGGCAAATGTAGCTTGGGGCTATGTTTAGAGGTCTGAGCCCCTCAGGCAGCTCCCCAGATGACGTTCAACCTGCAAAGCAATGGCAAACCAAGTGCTGTGCGTGCAGAAGTGTGCATGTGAAGGCTGAAGAAGATGCAAAGCCACACTGAAGGTACAGTATTTGTAATCACTGGAGACTGATGGAATGCCCCAGGCATTGTTCAGCTCTGTTATAGCTGAACATGAGCCTGAGGACATTAATTTGGCATGAAGGTCCTGGCAGAGAGAGAGGGGCATCGCACAACCCCGTGAACACAGCACTTCACCTCCCTTAATCACATTCTCTCCACACTTTGGCCTCCCGCCTCTGCCTTTGCTCTACAATGTGTTAACCAACTTGAGGCAGAAGATGCATAAATTACCATCAGCCGGATGCATATTTCAGATGTTATCAGTTGGAAAATATTCTTCATTCACCCTCTGATGCCTCATATAACTTATTAAGCACAGTTAAGGGTGTTGCTCTCTCACCCAGGAGCCTACCAGTGTATGGATGGCAAACTGTACCTAACATGTTATGAAATCCATAGCCCTGCAGAGGAAGGACCACTGCCTTCATAAAATATTCATTTACCTGGCTCTGAAATCATGGTTTCCTCTGACCTTCCCAGACCTGCCCTGCAGAGTCCCTTTTTTTTTGGTCTATGCTTTGCCCAAGCATTCCCTGCTCTCCCTGAATCCTTCAGTCTCTCTGCCTCTCCTCCTTCCTCACACATGTCCACACTGAAAAAAATAAGTGGGAAGAAGCAGTGCAAAGGCCCTTCAGATGATTTATGTCAGGCTGAGTACATCAGAAGAATTCACCGGAACAAAAAGGCTCTGGATCAGGAAGAGGTCAACCCACTATTTCAAGTGTTGTCACTGATCTGGGGACACATTATGGCTGGCGACATCAGTGAAGTGCATTCATGCATGCACCATTTTATGCAGCAGAACCAGAGGCAGCAAGGCCCTCAATTCCACGTAAGCTGCAGTGGGATTTGGGCACCCAACCCTCTTAAATCNTTCTGTAAGCCCCAGAGTAAATGTCTTTTCTGCAAAGTAAGAAAAATCTCTCCTGCCAATAGAGCGCGCCTGTACTGGTTCTTAGACTGTGCCAATAGTGTGCAACATAACACCTCTAATTAACAGCAAACACTCCTCAGACCCTGGCTATGCCTGTCTCTGTCTGTGTGACAGAAGGGAAGGCTGAGTGAGAGCATATCTTGAATTTTGCCCTGTAACTGCAAAAAAAGTGAAGAGAGAATATTTTCATCACTGGCATTTTGAAACGCACTGAAATTAATAACATGGAACTGAGGGTGTTCTAAGTCAAACACAGTAAGGCATTTGTGCTGCTGGATGCATCATCCATGTGCTTCTTTCATTAATATGACACAGAAGCAATATTACCTTATACTTCTGGAACAAGTTTTAGGACCCAGAGCAATTTTATAAGAATTGGTCTCATAGCAGCTCTGGACACAGGGAAATGATCAAGCAAGGAACTAGTGACAGGGGCAAGTAAAAACCTTTTTTGCATGCAAGTAGGACTGCCCTGGAACACTACTATCAGCCTTTCCCCATGCCTCAGAAATGAGGGGTTTGCATGTTATTTTTAGCTCCTACCCCTTATTAAATCACCCTTGAAAAATACAGATCACTCCATTGTCTCTTGGAATCATAGGTTTATTTTTTTCTCTCCACCATAAGACACGATGATCATTTGGAAGAGCCAGAAGATAATCTTGATAGAACAAAGAAAGGAAAGCAAATATTTCTCTCAGTGATCTCAAAGCCAGTATCTAGTGGATGGTGAGCCCTGAAGCAGATGAGGGAGCACAGCAGTGAAAGAGCTCTTCCAGGTGCCTTGATCTTCCTGAGCTACAGCAGTCACCATTAGCAACCACTGCAGTGGAGGCTGCGTGTCACCAGCGACAGGGACAAACAGGGGGGATGCCTGCTGATTTAATACAGCTACAGACAGTGGAATAAATGGATCAGAGTGTGCTGTCTTTCAACTTCTTTTAATATAAGCACAGTGATTATTCATACTTTCACTTAGAAAATAGGAGTCAATGCTTTGCACACACTGAAAAAGAGGATTTCCTATCCCTCATGACTTGAAGCACAGCTGACCTCTGACCCACCTCCCTGAAATCATCCTGTCCACCTGGGAACAAATCCTGCATTTTGCAGAGCCAACGTGGCAAGGGGTTTGACACAACCAGCAGGAGCTTCCAGTCGCTAACATAAATCAGACTCCAGGAGAAGTGCTGCTGATTTAGCTCAAACTCTCTTCTCTGGCTTTACCTTCTTTAATAAATGGTGCATTCACATCTCTGACAGCAAGCCTTGACGTGATGAGCTTCTTTCTATACTGCAGCAAGTAATAGCCACAGCTCTTGTCAAAAAGGGTGATTTAATTACGGAGTCTGGAAAATATTTCNTCTGGATGTTTATATTGAATAACAAAAGCTGTTATCTTGTACATATACCCATTTTTCATTTTTCTTTTATTCTAAGAGACAGACTAAGGATGCCAGAGGAGATTATTCCCCTGAAAGGAATATTCCTCTAAAAGAGTAAGCTACATTAACATTTAATTTAAAAATATTCTTTCTTAATGACTCTAGCATAGAAAATTTTATGTTTTGCCCAACCTCAGATAGACCAGACATATCTAATGTATATACTTATTTTTCTTTATCAGTAGAGAACCGTTTAAGTTTGAGAAGAAACTGAAATATTGTTTTTTAATTTAAAGGCTTTACGAAGTGTATGAGCTGATCGATTTTACACATTTGGAAATAAATCCTGGACAAGATCCAGTAGTAACCCTAGGCTGTCTTTTCTAGTAGCAATCTTTTCATCATAGTACAATTTTGACTGTGAATCTGCCTTACCTTATTCTACTACTTTTTAAAGACTTTTTCTATTTTCCTCTTCTTCTGAGGTTCAAGACATTCTGTTTTTCATTTGTCCCTGCTTTTATTTCTTACGAATACGAGCAGAACTGATGGTGGTAACAGATTTTTGTGCTCTGTCCCATCACCTGGAGGAGGAGATGTTTGGTGCTTTAGATGGCATGAATGTACCACTTGAGTATCACTGCTGCAGTGTTACCATATCTTCAAAATCGTGTTCTGTGTAGTGGAAATTGCCTGCATAAAATGGATTCTTAGGTTATTGTTAAAGCCCTTATTTTGTTGCTTTAAAAAATATCCAACTGTTACTCCCCTCCCTCCCTTCCATCTCTTTCTCTCCCTGCCACCCCCTCCCTTCCTCTCCGTTCCTCTCCCATCACCTCCCACTTTTCTTTCTAAAACTGAGCTGTACCTGTTGTCAAAACATTTTTCTTTCACATTTAAAGTACAATTTCTTCTGCAAATCAAGTAACCAAGTTGTGTGGAGGGTGGAGGGAACCCCAGCACACACAATTGCAGTGGCTTCTGCTGCTTGCTGTGTTTCAGCTGGGTAAGGAGAAATTACATTTTCGGTGTAGATTTAGTGCACATTCTCTAAGCAGAGCAAACATCAGTGCTTATGTTCTTTCAGACTGAAAAAGAATTTAAAGCCTCTGAAACAAGTTTGGGGTTTTTCTTCCCTGAGTCATTGAAGTCAATGGGATTTTATTGCATGAAAATCACTTATTTGGTTCAAAATCACTAGTGACATGGCAGGCCAGATTATCTGAAGAAACTTTAATGTCAGACTATGCTGAAAAATGACAGCAAGGACCCACTCCTTTTTCTGGCAAAATGCTGCTGATTTGGTAAAAATCTTTGCCCAAATAAGCTCTGCAGAGTGGGTGTTCTAGCTGTTGGGCAGGTATACTCCATCTGTGCAACTTTTGCAATAGTGCTTTCTGCCCTCACATTTTCTGGGCATGGCCTCAGGGCCTGACATTTTGGTTATCTTGTCTGAGAAAGGAGATGTGTATTTTTTTGCCTTTATCAGTGGAGACCTTTTTCTAAGCACCTTTCTACCAGCCAATCCGATGGCAAAATTAGAAAAAATTATAAATTAAGAAAGTGATTACAAGAACATATGAACAGAAATAACTCATCTAAAATAGTGAAACCTCTTTCTATGGCCTATGTCAAAAGTCCCTTCTGGCAAGCAGGTAGAAGCCTGGCATCAGGGAAAGGTTGAGGTTGGAAGGGCCTTTGGAAGTCATCTGGGTCTGAGCCCCCCGATCATGCAGAAACAGCTGAATCAGCCTGCTCCTGGAAATGTCCAGTTGGGTTTTGAATTTTTGCAAGCATGGAGAAAACCCCCACGGGTAAACTGTGTCAGTGTTTGACCACCCTCTCTGTAAAAAAGTTTTCTTGTGTTCAAATGGCATTTCAATTGTAAAGATGTAATTTTCAATTAGAATTTGTGCCCCTTACCTCTTCCCCTGTCTTTGGGCACGACTAAGAGTTTGTCTCCCTTCATTCTCTCCTATCAGGTGTATGAGGATTGATGAGATCTCCTTTCCTGAGCTTTCTCTTCTCCAACCTGAACAGTTCCAGCTTCACAGCCTCTCCTCACAGGAGAGGTGTTCCAGGATAACAGTGATCTTAGTGGCCTTGCACTGGACTGTCTCCAGCTGATCCACCCTCAGCACATATTGGTGCATGGGGGTGTCATTTTTCCCAACCTGCAGGACTTGGCATTTTCCTTATTGGAGAAGTAACTTTTGCTTACAGTCCCCAGATTTTTACTAGTACACGCAAGGGAATACTTTAGTTGTATTTCTACAGTACTGCTCATGTGCTGTTGTCACCAGCAAACCACCACTCGCCCTTGCAATAACCTGACTCATTTGCTGGGCTGGAATGATTTTTGCCTCTCCCAAGCCTGTATTTGGCTCTGCATAGCTCCTCCTCATGATGAATGCAAGTAACACATACCCCTGCATTGGCAATAGCTCCCTTGTTGAGAGGGTGGTAAATAGTATCACTCTACCCCCAAAAGAAGATTAAAAACAAAACAAGGAGATTAGAAACAGCTGTTGGGGGAGTGGTGATGATGGGGTGGAAAGAGGACACTCCCAAGGCAAATATGACTTCTGCATCATGGTTCAAACCAAAATAAACCAAACTAATAATAGAGGGAACTAAAGGATAGTCACTGGATATAAAATGTGACTCAGACCATACTGAAGGACATGACAGGTGGTGCAGGATATTGGACAAAGGCTGTTTATCCTGTGTGGAGAGGTGCAGTGAGGGCTCTAATGGCCCCAGAAGAGCTTCTTCCCTGCATTCCTGGACAGCACTTCCACCACATCCTCAGAATGAGGAGTGGGCTAGGAGGGACTGTCTCCAGCTTCACTCACATTTCTCTGCCCTCTGGAAGCCGCTCACTCCAGATCATGACGTGGCCACCAAAACATGGGCAGCATAAACCTCCTCCAGATTTTGATCTGCCACCCAGTCATGTTAACACAGCCCCTTAGTCCTCACCACCTCCCAGTGAGGCCTCAGCCCCACACCTGCCTGCTGCTGTGCCACTCATGCCAGCCATGGGGCAGTGGCAGAGCCAGCTTAAATGGAGAGGCCACACTAACATTGGGGACTTAGGTTCAGCCTGGTGCAGTCACTGCAGTGCTCCATCAGCCAAGAAATCTCTGCTTTTGACTTCAGGTGAGATGAGGAGAGAGGACCACTGGGATGTGTGACATCTAAGAAGAACATGAAACCAGGCATGACTTATGCAAAGGGCAGAGCACTGAAAATTGGAAGCATCTCTAAAAATGGGCTCAATGTAACAAGAATCAATCCCTATAAAAGCAAAGGTGGAGCAGAAGAGAAACAGTTATCAGTGTCATCTGATGTAACCAGTTCTTTGTAGAATTAAACTCAGCAGCACCTCTGTCTCCCAATTCCAGACAGCAATCAGTGACTGCCATGGGAGAACTCGCAGCCCCCGAGTCTCTGAGCAGAAGGAATACAGACTCATCCCTTTGCCTTTGTTTAATGAAGAGACACTTTCACTAAGTGTGCATGTGGGTGTGCATTACAAGAGGATTTGTTCCTGGAAGTAAACAACTTGGTGCCAACATGCTAGCCATTAGCTTCTGAATTAAAAGGTAACATCATACAAAAACTACTACAAGCATTGATTGATTCATTGTTGGGGAAAAATTGGATTGTTCTATGGAAGGGGAGAAATTGGAGCAAAAAATACTTTAACAGAGACAGTCGAAGTGGAATTGTTGGCTGTGCAGAGCCATGCAGGATTTTCACCAATCAGGCACCATCCCTTGACCAGGCTCTAAGGAAACGGGTGCAAATTGAATTGAAACTGGTGCTGTGTTGCTTTGGGTTTTTTCATGTCAATGCTTCTCCTCTGTCAGTAGGCTCAGGGCACCCACCATACGAGCCATCACTGCTGGTGGGCTGGCACTGGAAGGAAGCTGACTCCACCATAAACCCTCTGAAGACAAATGAATGCAACCCCATTGGTTCTAGTGTTAACTTCACAATATGATTTCACTACACGCATGATGAATTTACTGGCCGGATAATTTGAACCCATTGATTTATAGATTCTGGCTTAATTATAACCTTAACATTATCATTCCATTTCTTCATTTTCAATTAGTCCAGTAAGACTCAGTAAGCGAGCCCAACAGTCAGGTCTCTGTGTTTGTCTGTTTGTACTTAGTAAAAAAATGCAGAAAAAATGTGTGCTAATAGTTATTTATAGTCCCAAACACTGGGAAGGAAAGCATAACAGATGCTAGATGTGTTTGGCCTTTTTCCCCACAAGAAACTCGCACAAGGAAGAAGATACCACCTCTGCCACACTCATAATGAGCCACACTGACCAAAGGATCAAATGATGAATTATTGACAACCCACCACAACTTCACACTTTATCAAAGTGCCCCTGATTTCCCCAGTGTCAGAGACAAAATAAAATTGAAGGAAAATTAAGAAGAATCATCAGGAGAAAATATCCTCAGGCAAAAAGGGAACAAATCAGTGCACTTTCAGAGAAGTACTACTAAAAAAAAACCCAATAGTTTTTGAGACTTTTCAGGGATTTTCTTTGCTTCAGGTACTGACAAAGGAGAACAGGATCTGGACACAGGGAGGGAGAAGGACACCAAGTACGTTATTGAAGCAAAATTATTAATTATTTCAGATGTGCAGCTGTGTTGTAAGAAGCCCCCTGCACAGTACTCCATTCTCCCACATCAAGGAGAGTGTTCCCATTTCCCTGATGATGTGCAGAAGGCCATATCCTATGCCCTTGTGTCTCTGTGCCACTTATTGCTGGCTGCTTTTGTTTGCCACAGTGCCAGTGACAACTGCTTACGCTTACTCTGCTGCTCTTTGTGCAGGTCTCCATGCAGAGTGGCGGCTGGTGCCCTCCTCCAGCTGTTGTCACAGAAATGAAATATTGCAAAGTGATCGCCTTGTACACAGCACAAACTGGGGGAGTTCATGGCACTGCTTTGATCTTTTCTTTATTCCACAGAGTCGCTGCCTGACTGTTGAACCCCTGCTTGACAGTTTGGGTTATTAGAAAGAGAGGCGTTAATGCATTTAATGTATATACACGATTAAAATGTTGGCTGTTGACAAGGTCAGAGAAAAATAATGAAATGCCATAATTAACAAAATATATTGGCCATTAAAATATGATGCCTCATTCTCTTGACAGAGACACTAACAAGAAAAAATGACCTTATTAAAAGTCTTCATGTCCCTCTAAATCAAAGGCACAGTTTTCACAGTGCCGCTGGCCACAGGTTCTAACCAGCAAAACCTCTGGGAGATGTTATGCTGTGAAGCACTGGGAGGGAGTGTCACACTGAATTAGAGATGGGGAACATT
The DNA here is from genome assembly GCA_013401035.1 of Horornis vulcanius. Classification (NCBI taxonomy): domain Eukaryota; kingdom Metazoa; phylum Chordata; class Aves; order Passeriformes; family Scotocercidae; genus Horornis; species Horornis vulcanius. The sequence goes on from VZUA01106675.1 coordinate 7,952, forward strand.
GCTGGAAGGTCTGTACCAGCTCTCGTCTTTGCTTTAAACCCACTCCAATCCACAGCCCTCTGAACTCAAGTACCACAGTAAAATAAGCCCTGTATGTGTGCTGCAGCAATGAACAATGTCAGGAGCTCAATGCAGCTGAAGAAAAACAAACATCAGCTAAAAGTAGCTGAGACAAAGCAACATGGTGTAGTAGATCCCAGGGCAAAAGTTTTGGGTTTCTCCATCTTAATTTACAGCAGGCTGTTTCCAGTCTTAATCCTTTCCATTATTCATTCTTCCTAAGAGCAGAAGAGGGAATTCACTACCCGTTTATAGCACTCTGAATTCTGGGGAAGGGTGATGCCCTGCGATCTGTTACTCTTATTGACAGTTGGGGCTTCTGGTATTTTGGCCTAAAATCTGAAAGCCCATTACAGGGTGTATCAACATCACAGCTACAAATAAATCTTTTAGGTCTGAAAAATCTTTCTCTGGCAGCAAAAAAACAAGCTGCTGTAACATTAGGAGGAGGTTGAACTAATTGGAAGTGCTTAATGCATGCTCAGCAACAGCTGGAATAACAGAAAGCTGTGCCTGACTGGGAACAGCAGATGTTATAAATTTCATCTGGTCAGATCCGATGGCTGATAGGGAGGTCCTGCTCCACATCTGTGAAATATTCACCAGATTCCACATACAAACTTTCTGAAGCAGGCGTTGCCGTGGTCTTCAGAAATAGAGGAGCACATTTGCTCCAGAAATGTTGACAAAGGAATGTGTAGCTCTTAGGCAGCCTTCAGAGTAAGATGAAAAAATAGTGATTGTGTAGAAAAATTTTATAAATGCCAGTGGTGAACACCAGCATAATTTTTAAAAAGTGATATGTGCTCCAAACATCACAATATGCAATTTTACAGACAGACACTAGGCAATATTAAAATTAGAAACAAGTATGGGGTTTTTATTACAGTAATTATGCCACTGCAGTTTCTGGCATGGATGACATTAATTGTACTCTGTAAAAATGTCTTCTGTATCTATGTATTCATAAAAGAAAAAGCTAGGTGGGCATAAACCCACTGATGTTATCAAAGCCACACAGATGACAAGAACAGGATTCAAAGTGCACTTGCATGTCAGTTCGGTGGATTACAGGTACCTGAGTGTAGCAGCAGCCTTTAAAAATCCTCCCAATGAGCCTCTCTGCCTAAGACACCAGGAGTGCTTCTGGTTTCCCTCCCAGCAAGCTATGGGCAGAAGGACTCATGGTCAAGTTCTGTACAGCACCCTGCTGGTGAGGGGATGGGGAGCCCAATTTCAGGTTCTCTCGTGTGCACTGATGTTCAGCTCCCCACTCCCAGGGCTGGGCGCTTGTCCCCTCCAAACCCCGTCAGCGCCGGGCTGCCAAACAGAAGGAATGACAGACTGACAGGAATGAGCCTGAAGGTGGGAGGGGGAGAATCTACATGCTGCAGAGGGGAATGGGCATGTCTGGCTCTAAAGGCTCTTTTACAGACCCCATGTGCAGGAAGGAAAGCTTTGTTCTGCACTTCTCTTCACGGAATGATTAAATTACCTTCCACTCATTTTTATTGACTGTGACCAACCTTACCCATCTGACATTCATCGACAACAGCTTGGAGGTAGTTTCTGACAGATGTCCCCATAATGTGCTCTGCTCTAGCCTTCCAAGAGGGTTTAGTTGCTGCAGGAGGGGGAGGAGGTGAGCGAGGTGCAGTCAGGAGTGAAGAGCTGACATTAGCCAGGCCTCTGCAGTCTGGTCTAAGTGACAACATGAACTCCGCTCTTCCTTTATTTCCCAGTTTGTTGCAATCCTGTTTATTCATTCATGCTTTCAGTTTATTTCTGTGAGGACTGTTGACTCTGGTTTTAGATCCAGTGGCACAAGGCTGCATGTCAGTCTTGTCCTTTTTTCAAAGGGAAAATGCAGGCAGAGCTTCTTTCAACCAATATTATAATAAAAAAGTTTTTAAAAATTGTCAAGCCAGGTGTTGTGCTCCAATTTTATTGGATGAGAGACATGTAGAAGAAGCGAATGTCTCATTCACAAGCTGGTCAGAATTGGAGCGGGATTTGAACCTTTCATGTTTTCCAAATATTCCTCTTCTCTTCCCACTTTTCTGTTCCTGCTGGCTCCATGTGAGAAAGGAAACGTCACCTGCCAAAAAGCACAGAATCAGTTTCTTTCAGAAAGAAAGTAATCTTATACCATGTTAAAGTGCCCAGTGAATTTCAGTCTTAGTGACTCCAGGCATTAAAGTACTAGGAAGCACCTTGTGAACATTTCAGACGAGCTTGGTCTGGATTCAGACAAGCTGGATTTTGTGGTATCTACAGTCACATCTCGCTTTTACGGCTTCTGATGCCACTTCCTTTGCTTTGGCTCTATGACTGGCTCTCTGCCATTGTTTCCTGGGTTTCCTGCCCCTTGTCTTCTTTACGCTAGCAGCAAACCTGGCATATGGGTGTCAAAAATCCCTTGGGCTTGCATGAAGAAAAAGCAAATCACTGTTTTTAACAGCAAAACCCCAAACCAAAACAAATCAAAACAAAACCTCTCGCATGCATCTCATTATCTCATTATATGTGTGTGAAGCCTTCAGATGTTGGAATATGCTCAGCAGGCTTCACATCCATTTGTTAGCCTAGCTGTCTTGTGCCTTAATAGCCCTCTGTCCTTCTCTTTCCAGGTTGAAAAAAGAGCGAAACACAACCAACCTGCTTAAATAAATATATTGATATGTAAAGAATACTGGCAAGCAACTCTAATATACATGGCTTTATGCTTCTTGTTGACTTGTCTTAATGTCTTTTTTCTTTTTTATTTTTTTTCTGTGGCCATTTAATCAAGCTTACCCCTCAAGAGTGATTGTTTTTTTTTTTTTACATTGTAGAAGATAAATTGCTGCAATCACTTATGCTTCATCTATTTCTTATCTGACTCTTCACTGCTTTTTTTTTCTCCCCATCCCTGTCTCCACTGGGTCAGTCTGGTGGGCCTGTTTGCTCTCTTGCTTGTACTCTGCCTTTTAGCATGAACTCAGTTCTCCTTACATCAAATGTTCAATTCTATGAAATTAGAGTGGATTCCAAACACTTGGAAGAAGATAAAAAGTACAAACTTTGCAGGTGGGGAACAAGTGAAAAAAGAGAAGAGAGAATGGATTTGTGAGGTGCTTGACTGTCAAGTGCGGCTCTGCACAGCATCGGTCAAAATACCATGGAAAATAAATAGAAGCACATGAGAGAATTGTCCACAGATACTGAAACAGCACATAGAGCCACCTACTTTAGCTAAAGAAACATGTGCATATCAGAAGTGGCTGGCATGCTTGCACCTGCTAAATATTTTTTGGCACTGGTACTGCCTGCCTGCCAGCTTGAGGTCAGTTTGACAAATGTATTTATGGAGCCACATCTCTGCCTTTGACTCTGTGAATAATTTCTCATGCCCACGTTGTAATTACAGTGAAGCATCGGAATTTGACAAGATCATGGTTTGTTGACATAAAGTGAAAAGAGCAAAAAATCTTCCCTAGGAGAAAGGAAATTGGGCAGTGATCCTCTGCACCGATTAAATGACTGGAACTCCTCTGAAACATGTTGTTGCTTTAGTTGAAAATGTCTACATCAGGCTAAGGTATAGCAGAAAGCTGTGTCTGTGCCAGCCCACAAGAAATCATTCCAGATCAATCCAAAGGAAATGTTTTGGCCATCTGAATCCAGGTCTCGTATGAATTAGGAAGGAGGTGACAGAATCACCTTGGGCTGGAGAGATACGGGACCTTAAGGATCCAGCAGGGATCACACCTGACACAGTCTGTAAGTTTCTTGTGTGGATTAGCCCAAATTTCTGTTCCACTCAGTCACAGCTGATGGCACCTGGAGTTCTGGGTGATAGACACCTCCTAAATTTGTCACTAGGTCCCAAACCAGCAAGGTTTGTGAGAACACTAGCCTAATGGCAAATAAAGGCAAAATGCAGGCTGATGGTCAGGCATAAGTGACCTGTAGAAAAATCAAAAGTAAGCCACCTATTCTTGGCAAAATGAGAATCCAAAATAAAATCTAGTGTGTTGTCTTTAGAAACAAGATTCCTACATCAGCACAGGATTGCACAGAACAAGCAGTGTTTCTACTCGTGAGTAGCAGGTGGGTTTCCTGAAGGCTCCCAGCCAGGTACAGATGTACTGAGCAGGGAGGGAGTGAAGGGGGTTGGAGTCTCCCCTCCTCGCATTGGCACCACTGCTGCATCCTGCACAGCCCACCTCAGCTGCACGGGGTGCTGTGGCCATTCAGTTACACAGCTCACCCTCTTTCTCCCTCCTCCCTTTCTTCCATCCACCGGCACAGCTGGATCTATCCCCAGGAAGGAGAATTAGATTCCTCCCATCTGATATGGATGTTTAATGTTGAACAACAAAATTATTTTGTTAGGCGAATAAAACACAGACAGATTCACTGATAACTAAAATCTCCCTGTTGCTGTCAGTACACTTGAAAATGTCTGCACTGCAATGGGAAGATGCTCTTTATTTAGACTGAATCTACAGCCTAAAAGGAAACAGTAAGCTTTTCAAATTAGAGCTGTTCTTTAAAAGCTTCTCTTTGGTAGTGTTAGAAAAAGACTTCTTTCATAAAAGGAAATTTCTAAATTAATTCTCCAGCTGGTAGTACTTCGCTGTCCTCATGAAGATGCTGCTTACACTGAGGAAAGGGAGATTTTAACAACCACTCCTTAGCCCCACCCCCAGAATTTCTTTTATTTTGCTTGAAGAGATGATGAAATGATTCTGGAGAACTTGAGCCCCAAGATGGAGAGGGTCTGCACTGCCTGCCAAGTGCTCTGCCAAGAAGTCTCAAAGGCCACCATTTGCACATGGACAGTATAAGCAGTGTTTGACCTCTTTAAGCTAAAATGCAGGCTTCAAGGTAGGTCAAATCACTCTTACTGGCAACTAGGGAAATGTGGGAATGAGAGGATAGAGAGGTAAGTTCTGGCAAAGATTAGAGCAACCAGAAAAAAGTGTTGCCATTGCTGAAAATTTGCTCTTTTCTGAAGATTATTCCAGGCACTTGGTCATGTGTGTTCGTTCACCATGAAGTGGGTGATATCACAGATTCCTAGAATATAGGGTTGAAAAGATCTCATTATTAAGAATTGCCAGTGATTAAAGCTCCTTGGTCTCTTGAAGTACTCTGCAGCTCAAACATCTGTGCACTATTTCCTCTACTGTAATCTCATCTTCTTGCTCCTTGTCCATCTCAGGCAGAACATGAGTGGAGTAGGAAATCAACCACCACCATCTTCATGATGATGTTTTACATCTTTGAAGACTGCAGCCTAAATTTCCTTCAGATTTTCCTCAACTGGAATGTGCAGTGCCTGTTCTTTCAACTTGTTTTTTATTTGGGTTATATTTTCTGGAGTATTTTGTTCCTTTCCTTTGCTCCTTCCACCCCTCTTTAAGTAAAGCGAACAGCTATATTAACTGGTTTACATTAAAAACTTCCTATTTAAGTGTCCTCACCTGATGATTTGATTTGGTTTTTTTCTCAGTTTTTGATGCATTATCAACTCCCTCACATGTTTTCATCAGAATTGATTCCTACATGTTCATTTCCATACCTGCAACTGATTCTTCCTAAGCCTGTGTCCTCCCTTAGCTCCACACTGGATATTTAAAACTAGTACTCTGATTTGTCATAATCCCTTGAAATCTCATTCATCTTGCCAGTCCTCTCCAGACTCTCAGCCCCTGACTAAATAACTATACAGTCCATTTCATCATCCCCAGGATGGATGGATGGACACTTGTCAAATCTCACACAATATAGTCAATGTAGTCTTCAATTAGAGAGTAAGCCATTGGTGACGACCATCTGCCTTCACTTTTCTAAGGTATTCTGGTGCCCATCTTACCATAGATTCATCTCGACAGCATTTCAGTGGCTTGTGATGTAAGACTGTGTCAAAGCCTTACTAAAACAATTAAAATTTTCTGATGTTGCTTTTGTTGGAGAGGACAAAAAGTGTTCTCTTGGAAGGATCTGAATGCAAAGACTACTGAAGGAACCAATACACTGCTAACAGAGCAAGTGCCCATATTGCCCTTTGAGAGTGCTCCAATTAGAGCTCTTAGCCCTGTTGCAGTGAAAATGAAAACAAGGCTGGGACTCATTTCATTTGAATTTATCGACCTAAAAATTAGACAATTTGATCTGATCTATGAGAATCAAGTAGACTTTCCTCCCGTCAGTGGAGAGGCACAACACTGGTTTTCAAGAATGATCTAAACTTAAGGTAAATCACCATCAAAAAGAGCTAATTTCTTTGATTAGCCAAACTAGGTAGCTCGTAAGAGACAAACTAATTCCTTCCTCTGTGTGGTTTGGTTCCTTCCTCCTGCAGAAATTCATTAATATGAAGCATTAATGCTCTCACTGACCATCAGCTCGAAGTTCTTTGTAAGAGAGATGGTTTTCCACTATGTACTCGTGAGGTGGTTCTTATCAGCTGAGGTCTTTGAATACCATTCTAAAATCAAGAATGAAGAAAAAATGTTGGGTTTTGTTCTCACCACTGTACCACAGGGTCTGGAAATTTATTGTGTTTGAAGAGAATCAGGCCATTGCTCTTTGCTAGGTCCATCTCTCAAGGCCCAGAGAAATGCCCAACAAAAGCAAGTCTTAAACTGGATTTTTAAAGAATGGATTGGACATCTGTTTCTATTTAATAGAAAGACTCTCTCTAATGCACAGAGAACTTCTTTGAAGCTCTTCCATCAGACCCATTTTGGGTCATAACCCAGCAGCCAGACTGACAGACTAAAGGACAATTAGAACAAGGAAAAGAAATATCTTTGCCCAAGCAGGTGTACTGAAGCATCCTTTTCTGCTTCTGCAGGAGCATTTGATTCCTGATTTCAGGTTGATCCAGAAACAGCAGAAGGTAAATGAAAGATACAAAAATTGTTCCTGAGAGTTTCATTAGAAAGAGATGGAAGGGAGGTGAATCAGCTCCTATGACAAATCAGTTTACAGTAGAGCTTCATGGCATGACCCCAGGTCAATGGCACTTCCCATAACACGCTGCACTCAGGGCTCTGCTGCTTTAGGAGCTGACTCATGAGCTTTCCTGTCATCCCTGCTTCAGGGACATGCCTCTCTGAAGGAAGACAGGGCAAGCAGCTATGGAGATCAATCCTAACCTGCTGCCATGGCATGTCAACACCTCTGAATCACCCAGAAAGCTGCACTTGCTCTCCCCAAACGCTTCTGCACCAGCAGGTTGACTCTGCACTTTTGCCAGGGGCAGAGCATTCTGCACCCGTCAGGAATCACAGTGCAGGAGGCCTCTCCCAGGAGACCCATACCAAGGCTTGGTGTGCATTTCTGGTGGGAAGGCTGGAGGAGCCAGAATGACACTGGCCTTGACAAGGAGGCTGAGGTTTGCCATTCTGTGGCCCTAGTGTAAAGCTGCCTGGACTCTGGCCCAAATTAGAGAAAACTCCAGGAGTTTATAAAACTATGCTGACACTGCCCAGCATGTGCATGATGGCATGCAGGATAAGTACCCATGTTCAAGACTTTACTCTTTATTAAACAAGCAATTTTTGCCTGTCCTGAGTCACTGCTGCAGAGCCTACTCTTGCCAAATCCCTGGGCAGTGGTATGCCATGAGTGGAAAAGCACAGTGCAGCATTCAATTAAAAAAAAAAACCCATCATGCTCAACCTCTCTAGGTGCGAACTCTTTATGTAAACTGCCACAAATTTCTATAAATTTCCATAAAGGTGTCCCGGTGCCTGCAGTCCTCTTTTCTGTTCTCCATCCATTTTCTTGTTTGCTGTTGCAGTTACTTTTACCTGGGGGAAAGGGAAGTCTGAAAAGATCATCCTGTGCTACTGAGCTCAGCCTGCCCTAGTCATTGTCCAAAAGGTCCATGTACAGGTTCAAAAACACATGGCAGTGCAAAAAATGAGCTCAAAGGCCCAAACACCAGATTTGCCAGAAAGAGCAGGGGTGAGTAACACTCCAGCTCCTGTGAGACTCATCCAACAGTCTTTCCCTGTACTGCCAGCTGAACAAGGAGCACTAACCAAAAACTGTCTAGGAAACTAGTGCCTTTAAAGGCAGTCACTTGTTATTTGAGCTCTGCAGCACAACACTCCTCCAGGCAGTGGGATGAGTGCCCAGCTATTTGCTACTTCCCAGTCTCAGATCCTTTATGGGGAAAAACTGCACCAAGCCCATGATACTGAACCTCCTACTGGGATGATGGAGCAGAGGGGGAGGAGGAAAGGTTAGCAAAGGTTTACTGAATCATCTTAGTCCAGGTTGTGGAAAAAGGCTGCCCTGAATCCAAGAAGGGTCTAGGATGAGAAAGGCAATTCTCATTTTAACCAAATTATATTTGGATCCTTACCTGGTCCTCCCTTCCTTCCTTCCTTCCTTCCCTTCGCTTCTTTCTTTATTCTTTTCTTCTTTTTTCTTCTCTTCTTTTTATTTATTTTTTCTTTTCTTATTTTTCTTTTTTTTTCCCTTTCTTTAATATCTCTAATCCACTAGGAATTTATGTATTATTAGTACGGTCATTATTATTATGCAGAATAATAAATTTTTCACAGAGTGACAGCAGGATTTGGTTATGATGAAGATCACGTCTCTTCCAATGTTTAAGAGAGGAATTTGGTGCAAGTCTACAGAACAACAGAGGGTCATTTCTAGCTCTCTTGCTTCTCAGTTAGATTGTATTATTCAGAACAATTACATGTATTAAGGCATGGAAGAAGAGGATGTTGTACAGCTCCAGAATAGCTTTACAGAACTTCTATGGGGAGATAATATGTGCCATATCCAGCTCAACCCAGTACTCAGCACAGGTGCAGTTACAGACCTACTACATTATCATCTTACATTTGTAGCCTCTTGTGACATGAAATAATGAAGGAAAATCAGTCAAAAACTGAATAGTTGCCATCCCCTTTGCATAAAACCGAGTGGGAAAATGTAAATCTATTCTCTCACATAGTATAACTTAGCTAAGATTACAAAGAAATGAAAAGCAATGTATCCAGTGTCTAGAGCAAGCCCTTTCAGGAGAACACCATTCATTAGCAACCCTTCCCCACAAACTGTTCTTCTCCCTTACATGCTTTCTGTCTCCTGACACCTGTTAGTTTCAAGGTTAGGATAATGGAATGCACATCCCCAAGGAACCAAAAAAATGAGTACACAGTATTTTACTTTCCAGAAAGAATGACCTCAGCTCAGACAGATTGTTTACACAGACAGACCTCCCAAAACATTCATAGTCTGCATTAGGTTTGCTCGTAGTATACAGGTTCATCTGATCAATCAAGTGATTTCATCTCACAGCCATACAGCAGTTTGACAGGACACATCTTTTGCAGTTCCCTTCCAAAAGTGTGCATTGCTGCTCCACAATCAGTGATGTGGCTGAAGGTCAGCAAGGCAGGCATTTGCATTCTGCCCCTGTTTTGAGGAACAGAGGCCTATTTTCAAGATGAGTCAACTCATTTTATGCCAAGAACAGTTGGCAGCAGTGCTTACTAAAGGATGTATGTTGCCATATTGTGCTCAGTCATTTTAGTTTTGCAATCATAGAGCCAAACAACAGGATGTGAGTTAATGCACCTTTGATTAAAGCTTGGGCTTGTTTTAGCTATTAATGAGCATCAAAGCTTATCATCACCAAGAATGCAGTGGCCATGGAAGAAAGTTCATAATTATTTTAGGAAAAAAAGATTCCAGCAGCATTCAATCCTTCTATTAAACTTCTAGACGATTCAATAGTGATGTTGTGGGTAAAGGCACCAGGGTGAAATTAGTAGCCTATTCCACATCCCTGAATACAGCTGTCCACTTGCATTATAACTGAACCCAGATGAAGAATCTAAGTTAAGGACAATAATAAAACAGTATAGGTTTATTATGACAGCATAAAACCATAACAGGATCTGGTGCTCTTCCATCTCTGATGGTCTCTGTGTAGCTTGGGCCCTGAACTGCCTCCTCACTGAAGCTGGGACATTTGCTGGAATAAGCAGCAAGGGAGGGATCAGAAGCTAAATTATTTTCACAATGCAGTTGCTAATAGAGAAAACGTGGCTGTTAAGAAATTATGGTCTACATGGTTTGCAGTATCTCTTTTTCAAAGAAAGAAAAAAACAAACTGGAAAAAGTAAATGAGTGATATCACAAGGAAAAGATAATTTATTCAGTTGCTTAAGCTTCTTCCCAGGACTTTTCTGACCTGAACACTACTGGAGGCAGAATGAGGCTAGAGGGACCCTTGATAAGT
>VZUA01106675.1:18974-66073 GCA_013401035.1 Horornis vulcanius
ATTTTGCCATTTTCATCAGCCAAAGAGGAACAGAATTGTCTCTTGCACAGGTGCTCTTTACTCCAGGGGAATTCAAACACTGCCTCTGCAGCAGTCCAAGCTAATGCCAACCTGACAGCAATAGATGAAATATAGAAGGCCCTCATCACCACACGTCACATTGGTGCGGGAATGCCATTAAGCAGCCTGTGTGAGTTACATTTCATTGATAATGAAATCAGCCTGCTACATTTCCTCTGAGAATGAAGTAGCAATAAGCAGAAGCAGTCCCTCTCCTACTCCAAATTCACTAAAATTATGCAAAGAACTCATCACTTTGAAATATGAAAGAAACTTCATGTTCTTCTCAGCAGGACAAACTCAATTAGACAGAAAAAATGGAACAGCTGCCTTTTCAAAGGGACAGATGACCTTATGGTGTAATTTTCACACTTGGTCAATCAAAGCTTGTGGTGTGATTCATTGACCATGAGAATGAAACTAGACGAGAGACATAGTTAAAAGGTCATTCTCTTCTATGGATATAAGAGGCTCAAATAAAATATTAAAGTGTACATGGCCCTCCCTCAAGAGATGTTGGCCACACCTCTGCCTGCAGTCAAACAAAAGAAGAGAAGAATGCAAACACTGTGCAATGATGCCTGACAACCACTCAGAGACTTTCATGTTTTATCCATGCCCCTATGGTCAGTGGTGCAGATTTTCTAGCACTGAGCTTTTCTAGGGAGATTGGACCTGGCCAATGAAGCCAATGAGAATTTGCGTGTTGATTACAATGGGCATGCCTGTTGTGAAGGAGAACGGAGAACAGCTGAAAAGGGATGACAGCTACAGATTATGAAAGCAGGTGTTGGGATTTAGCTTCAACTGTTACCATTTCCCTCCTTTAAACCAATATTCCCAGGCCTGGGGACCTATAAATACCATGGATGAATGTACAAATACAAGCCAGCAGNAATGGTGCCTCTTGCTTCTTTGCTGCAGGCAGCATGGCTGGCTTGGGTAAGACCCGAGCAGCCCTTTCCCCTGCAGCTTTGGCTTTGGGTCCAGGAAGGGGATTTCATCTCTCCTAGCAGAAATCTCAAGGAGGCAGTGGCTTTGGGGACCATACCTGCAAAGGACAAGGTGACCCCACTCATACCTTCTCACAATGTGGTGATGGTCAGACCAATATTGAGAAAGGGGAAGTCCTTAGAAACCATGCTGGGGAGAGAGATTGCTGAGATAATGATTTGAAAAGCAGAAGGAAATGTTTACCACGCACTGAGAACACATGGAGTGACCTGTGGCCTGGAGCTGAGAGACTCCAAGGAGGGATGGAGGAAAATTTCACACAGGAATGCAGGTCATCACTGCAGCAGTGACACCTTTGTGGGAGGAGTCCTGTCCTGCACCCTGGCAGCATGGCATTAGCACACAGTTAGGTGTTGGCCGCATTTTTGGTTTTCTGATCAATGATGAAAATCTGGCTGCCCTCTGCAATGCTGAATAAACAGGTGGCTAACTCTGACAGAGCTGCTCAGTTCTTGTATTAACCTACAGGAAACATAAAGGCCAAAAGATCCTAATCCTCAGCTGTATTGTTGTCACTTGTTTGCATTTTTCTCCAGCCCGTGTTGGGTCACTGCTCTCAATGGGCTGTTGAGAAACCTCCCTCCAGTTTCCATCCTGTGCCCTATGAGTCCCTTTCATAACTTCCAGCCAGGCATGCAGAACACCCTTCCTATTAACAAATCATCTGCTGGGCTGGAGAGAAGTTTTGACTGGAACCTTTTCTTTGTACAATACCCATGAGTTTGGGTACACACACACGCTTAATGATTCTATCAAATCCTACTGATTTAAAACTCTAACACAGTATTTGTCTCTCTAAATACTCCTCAGCTTCTTTCCTTTTTACATTTTTTTCAGGAAAAAAAGAAGTTCATTTCTGTATTAAAACAACATTTCATTAACAAGCATATAGTTAAAAATATAGAAATGATAGCTCTACCCCCAAATTTACTGCAGTTCTTTTCTAGCTCTTTGGAACTGTTTCCCAGCTGTACTGGTTATCTGTGCAACTCTTCCTTCCCTTGCATTAAACAGCCTCTGGAAGTCCAGCATCCAACACCTGCAACCAGGGAGGCAGACAGACTGCTCCTCCACAGTACTCATACATTACCCTTGTTTGATTCATCTGGAATTACCCTTGTTTGACTCTCCTGCAAGTCTGTTGACTTTGACTGAATAGAGATTTACATAATTTCCTCATGGGAATTTTGAAGGCTGATAACACACTGCACTGAGAGTGTTATTTCCGTATTTTATTTCCACAGCAGAATAAATCCAGATATGCTCCTGCATATTGCTGCACCTGATATTTTTTCTATTCACTTTTGATTCAGGAAAAAGTCACATCATAAAAAATGTATGTACAATTGTTACTTGGCTATGGTTAAAAAAAAAAAAGAACACCCAGATCCACATCTCCTTTTCTTATCTTTGTCAAAGATGAAGGAAATAATAATCAAGCTATTTGACAAGAACTTCCCACTCTACACAGTGCCAGGAAAAAGAAATTGAGTGCATATGTGGCTGGAGGCAGTGGCACAGCTATGACAGGCTGCAGTCTCAGTACAGGACTCATAACATTAACACTTCTCTCTGCTCCCAACTGACCTAACACCCTGCATAATACATGGTGCTCATTATAACTCAGATGAGTGACAGGAGCTGGGATCAGTAGACTCATGAGAAGACCAAGATGCAGGCAGATTAAATAATTTCTTGTTTGGTGAAGCCAGATAATCAAACAATCATGGACCAGATGAATCTGGTGCATGATATCCAGTCGTGTTTTATGTGGCCTTAGGTAACGAAAATGAAGTTTCTGTGTTTGAAAGTCTTTTTGAAATGTCTCAATTTAAATAAATAACAGCAGGGAGTGGGAAGCACTTCTGTAGGTTCACAAAGACATGGAAAGGAGTTTACCATTAGGAATTTTTCAACTCTTGGTGCATCAGGAGCAGAAAACTTTAACTCACACCCAAAAGTTTGGGACATTCTGTGATAGAGTAAATTAATTTTCTACATCTCCATCATCTTCAAATCTGTCATTGCCAGTCTCTAAACATTGCAGTTTTCCTCCTATGACCAATCTTGTCTGATATTTGACATTTTGCACCAAGAATCTGTTTTTTTGCTCATGCCTTAAGGAAATTAACTGGTAGGAGTTCAGCATACATTTTCAGGGGGAGAAAGGTTACCAAGTTCATGAAGTACTGTTTTACACTGCTACTGTGAGAGGTGAGCCCTAGCAAGATAAAGCACAGCAATTTTATAACACAGTGGTCATGATTACGAGCTACAGAACATGCACAACTGTACCTTTTCCTACCCTTTTTCCACAAAGAGCTCAGTGGATTTTTGTCATGCCAGAGTCATGCTTCATTTGTTTTCCAATGCAACCTACTTTCAGTGCAACCTAAGATATGTAAAATGCTGTACTAGCAAATTCAATATTTTCTTAATTGATACATTCCCTTAGAGTCATTCTGCACTGCTGGAGCAGATCAAAGAAGATTGGCTTTCATTCTTAGTCCTGTAGCAGAGCCAAAAGCATCCTAATTCCAAGCAGCACAGGAAGATTTCTTAAATGCCACCATTTGAATTTTCCTGAGTGCTCAGCTATCAGCACACACTGTTCCCTTTGCTCTTTCTTTTCCCTCTTCCCTCATGAACCATTCCTTTGTCCTTTTGCTTCGTCTGCTCTGTTCCACCTGTTAATAGTAGTCTTTCTAAATTCTGTGGTTTTTTCCCACTGTGCTGTTGCTTCATTTTCTCTCCTTCCTGCATGCAAACTCCTTTTTTTTTTTTTTTTAATTCTTCCTCCTTTCACCATACCTCTCCCTTTTTTATCCTGGTGCTCTTCCAGTATTTATTGTCAATCCCTCTTTTTCTTTCCCACTGAGCATGGAAAAGGAGGATTATCATGATGACTTTGCAGCCTTGCACAAACACCTGAAAGCCTGGTGAAAACCAGGATTTATGTCACAGCGCTGCAAACACAATGGCCCACAGTTCCTGCCCAGGGCATTTGCAGTCCTTTTCCCTAGGGAAGGATTTCAAAAACTAGAAGGGAATTTGCCTCACACCAAATGTTCTTTTGAAAATCTCAGGCTAAACACACAAAGGGCTGGATGGGTAATCTGAATTGCTCAGAGATATGGACTGAGGTTGTGGAACAAGGGATAGGAATTACTTGCTCATCTGCCCATCTGGTACATTAACGATGCAAGAGCATCAGATTTTTTCCCCCTATGAAAAATAAACCAAGAAATTAAAACAGCATTTGCAATTAGCCTCACAATATGTGTTACAGTCTGGAGTTTTAAACAAGAAAAGAGCCTGCTTTTTCTCCATCTCTGTTCAGCTGGTGCTTTAATTTTGGGTGATCTTAAAATACCTGCCTTTCAGGTGCAGGCAGCACTGGTGTGATTCCTGTGCAACTCTCCAGACATTTGGGTCCTTAGTTCTGGATTTACCTTGCCAAGTGCTGGATGTGGCCAAAAGATGCTGTGGTCATTTAACAGCTGTTCCTGACAACACTCCAGAAGTCGGCAAAAACATTACATCACTTCAGAATGGGGGCAAAGCCACACAGGGAGCAGCCCCTGAGTAGTCCCTGAGTAGCTCTGTCAGGTTTTTTGCAGCATGGAAATCTGAGCAGTGATTTGCATTTCTCTTCTAGTGCATTTTTGTTAATGAGCCATTTTAGTTTCTGATGTGATTCCCTAAAAATAAAATGCCATGGACTGACTGTGTCCAATTACAAGGCTGGGATGCTTGATCTTCCTAAGTGTCATTTCAGCACAGTGGGGCTGCCTTTGAACTCCCCTCTGGCTTTCCTTTCTGCTAACACAAACAGTAAGGAAGCAGACCTGCATAGCTGAATCATACTTGTGTGTTTTCAGGCAGCTCCTGAATCCCAGAGCCTGTTCAGAAGAGAAATGTCAGGCACAGCAGGACTCAGTCTGGCATGTGGGTGGATTTACTCAGGCATGGAAATGAAATCTGGGCCCAGGAAGCAGTGCTTGATGGCAACGGGATGGGGCTCAGCCTGCAGCTGGAGCTGCAGTTTAACCAGCTGAGGTGGCACAGCATTGATGGAAGGCATGGTAATCCCCATCTTGACTTTTTTTTTTTTGTTGCAACTGCTGCACTGGGTATTCTGATGGCTTGACTTCAAGGCTTTGCAAAATAAAGGGGGAGAAAGTAAGAACTGAATTCACGTCTTACACACTTTAAAGGTGCAAAACAAATGAATTTCTCATAATTTCTTTTTTCTTCCATCAAAGTAGGAAGAAATCATATTTATATATTTGAATTTAGAAATGTATATAGGCACTCTGGTCCTTGATATTTTGCTATTTATTTTTAATAATGAAAGCAAATGAGAAAAGGACAGCATCTGACAAGCATGTAAGCACCTTTTGAACGTGTTCCATACACCTGCTAGAAAAAGACGAGCAGTTTCTCCCCACTCTCGATCCCAGAAGGGAAATTCACTCTGGAGCAGGTCAAATCTGAAAAGCACATAATGTGCTCCTGTCCTCACACTTCTCTCTCTGCCCAGAGAGAGGCAAAGGCAATATGTGGGCTTTAGAATTTAGCAAGCAATTGCTGTTACACAAGCACTGTTTCCCTCAGATAGATAAATGAAGAGAAAGGAACAAAAGGGTACATAGCCATGAAGAGAAGAACCTGGGACACCAGTACCAGCCCCTTCTCACCAGCTCTCCAGCCAGAGGAGTTATCACAAATCTTGAAAATGTTTCTCCAGGAACCCCACAAGAAAATATGATGTGCACATCTGAAAACAAGAGAGTCAAAAATGTACAGGTTTGTATAAAGACCTATCTGTGTTTCTTCCTTGTTTGACAGCCCATCTCTCTCTGCATCATTTCATGTTAATTGTCATTTTTGTCATGACAAAACCCTTCTGAATTGATACTGTGCTTTTTTATGCTCCTCCTGATGGACCAAGACTGGCTATGGGTTCAGATGCAAATTTTTTAGTAAAAAAGATTGCCACGGACATCAGAGACTACATAGGGATATAAAATGTTTCGATTAAGTTTTCATCTTTAGGCAGGTTCTACGTAAGCAAACACTGGCAAAACTCTGTAAGGCAAACAACGGCAGTATGAATCAGCAGCAGCCATTTCATAGACTACAGCCTAGATAAAATTGTTCCTAGACTATTACCTACACCCACCTGAATGAATTACTGTGCACACCATTGATAATATCTTGGAACACATCGAAAGCAATGTTGACTTTATAACATTAACTGGTAAAAACAGCAACAGGAAAAAAAAGTCTTGTGAATAAGAAAGGAAAGGTCATTTGGTAGTCTGCCTCCTTTCCCTTTCATGTTATCTGTGGCCTTCCCAAAATACTTTATGCTATAATTTGGTCTGGAAGAGTTCCTTTCTTCCCAGGTCTCTCATAGCATCATTATAAGCAAGGGAATCGTTGCCAGCTCCCCTGGGCTGTATTACCAGGTCCACGCCCTCAGCGTCTGACCCTGCTGTCCACAAGAACCTTGTGTACAAGGGTGAGCAGTGCTGTGTCAGCTCTTTGGATTTCAGCAGTATCCATTCTGCATGTGATTCAGAACCACAGTCTACCCACATATATGTCTCTATATAACCACGCAATCCTGTTTTTGTTATCCCTGCTGTTCCTCCCACCTTCCTTCCTATTGCTTGTGTCATTAGCTTGCTGCACTTAGCCACAAGTAGACTATAAATTCCTCAGGACCTCTTATGCTTCGGTATCTTCTTGCCTAATTGGAGCTACCAGAACACAAGTAGTCACTACAAAACAAACATAGACCTCAACAACTGGGACAAATAACATGCATACTTGTAATTTCAGCCCCTAAGGTCTGATTGACCTAGAAACCCATATTCACTTCAAGCAATTCCTCTTGTGCTTTCTGCTTTAGGTCAGAGTTGAAGCTGGAGCAAACTGAAAGGAAACGTAATAAATAAACACAATTATTTAATTATCTGAAAGTCTGGTATGTGTACAGTTCCTGGTCAGTTGACAGCTGGATAAAATCCAAGAATAAAAAATAATTTAAAACAATTAAAAAAAAACCCCAAACCTATCAGCAGAATATCCTGAAAGGAAGGCAATTCATATGTCACTGCTTCTTGCAACACAGACTTCCAGAGACAGAAAATTACTATAGCTGTGGCTTAGTTCATATTTTCAGGTTTAAGTAAAATAAATACAAAAAAGAAGAGGTGAGATGCCAAGAACACATGCAGTGTCCTCGAGCATCAGCTTTGCAATGCAAAAGATTCGAGAGTGTACTCAGAGAAGAGTGACCCAAGGAATGGGCATGCCTACGTGGTAGGTGGGACTGGAGCCTGTTAGGAGCTCCGCATAGCCGCCCGGCAGGCTGGGTGAGGGATGTGTGCAGAGTTATGCACACCCACCCACCCCACCTGTCCCAGACTCCTGCTGAACAAAGCACAGCAGCCTGTTGCCCTGCTGTGGCCTCCTGGCCCTCCCCAGTGTACTGGGCACTCTGAGGCTGATGGCAGAGCACTTGGACCAGGCGTGTGCCCGGATCCATTACCCTGCCACCTATGCAGTACAGAGGAAGTTCTGTGCCTGACACTGAATACAACACAAAGGTAAACCAGCACAACACTAGCACAACACTAAAGTAAAAATCACATTAAATTAAACAGAAGAGCCCAGAAGTTTGCTGGACTACCACCCTGACCTAGTCCTGGGCTTCCCACTCATTGCATAGATGTTTCTATGACTAAAAAGTCCCCTACAGTGATCTCCCTGAGGCCAGGGTTAGCAAAGAAGAGGCTCTGCCTGAATGCCTCGTGCTGTCTGGACACCTCAAGGTACCTGAGGTCCAACCCACAGCTCAGACTCCTGATGGGATCATAGAATGGTTTGGGTTGGAAGGGATCCTAAAGATCATATAGTTCTAGGCCCCCTGCCATGGGCAGGGACACCTTACACCAAGTTGCTCAAAGTCCTGTTCAACCTAAGCTTGGACACTTCCAGGGATGGGTCATCCACTACTCACAGCAAAGGATTTCTTCCTAGTATCCACTCTAAACCCACGCTCCTTCAGTCTGAAGCCATTTTCCCTTGTTCTATCACTTACATGCCCTTGTCAAAGTCCTTCTCCAGCTCTCTTGTAAGGGCCCTTTAGGAACTGGAAGGTGTAATAAAGTGCCCCAGGAGCCTTCTCTTCCCCAGGCTGAACAGCCCCAGTTCTCTCAGCCTGTCTTCATAGGAGAGGTGCTCCAGCCCTCTCATCTTTGTGGCCCTCCTCATGACTAGCTCCATCAGGTCCATGTCCTTATGTGGAGGGCCCCAGAGCTGGACACACTACTCTGGTTGAGGTGTCACCAGAGGTGAGTAGAGGGGGACAATCACCTCCATCAGCCTGCTCCACAACAAAGACACAGTTGGCTTTCTGGAATTTAAGTGCACATTACTGCATCATGTCAAGCTTCTCATCAACTAACAACCCCAAGTCCTTCTCCTCAGGGCTGCTCTCAACCCGTTCTATACCCAACCTGTATTTGTGGTTTGGATTTCCCCAACCCTTGTGCAAAACCCGATGGGATTCATGCTTCCAAATGTGATGGCAGCTGTGTTTACAGCAATGTCATAGTCAGAGAGGCTTGGGAGCTAGGGTCACTGTAGCTGATGGTTGGGCAGCCTCACACTTCTTCTTTTACTAAAGGGTACCCTACTTGATAGGCCATGGGCAGATTTTTAAGAAATCTCACAGCTGTATCCAAATAAACTTGCACTCAAAGGTTAGCAGGAAACTCACTATCAAGCATACTGGAGCTTGCAGCAATCTGCAGATCTATTTGAACATGGTCTGAAACAGGTTCTAGACATTAAGAAAACAACTTCACAACAGCCCTTTGTCTAAATTTCAGAATAAGTTATCATAGCCTGTATGCCTTTGGCATGGATTTATTTTCTCCTTTACTCAACAATTTTTACTCTCCTCAGTGTACTTACCCAACCAGCTGCAAACCTCCCCAGAGTTGCAAACATAGTGATGAGTCAGACTAATGCAGTCTCCAGCTCTTTCCCTGAAAATCTAGCGTGCCTCCTGATGTTACAGTATCAAATCAATTTTTGCTCCCTTTCTTTGGTTTCCTTTAGTCCATTTAGCTCTGATTTACTCTCAGAAATTATTTCTCATAGATGTTTTGCAGTGGTGGAGATGATGGGAAAAGGACTATAGCAGGAGTCCAAGGAAGAAAAACAAATGGAGAAGCCCAAACCTGCCCTATGCTGGTGGGTCAGCTCTAAAGCAGGGAGAAGGGTGACAAGGACTGTGACCTCAGGCAGCTGCAGCTGCCGGGCGGCCGGGGCCGGCTGTCCGTGCCAGTCCTGGCACGCCCTCCCGAGCTGCTCTCCCAGCAGCTGCCCAGCTCCACGGCTTCCAGAGCGGCCCTGGGCTGCCTCTGATCCCTCAGCAGCACGGGCAGCTCCATCCAGCTGTCCCTGTGCCCAGGCAGGGTGGACAGCTGGGGCAGCAGCGCTGGCAATCCCCTCAGCTGCTGCATCGTGGTCCAGGCCACCCATGGTGGGTTACCCTGCTCCTCCTGCCAGCAGAGAAGGCAAGCCAAACATCCCAGTTTGCCACCGACACCAGTAGAACAGGGAGGGCAGGATCTGCACCAAGAGCTTCTCTATACACATATATCTACTGCAGGCAAAAGTAAAACCTGCTCCAAGCTGATGTCCAGCAACTTTGCCTTGAGCAGCTCTGTGCTGAAGGAGGAGACACAGGCACACGTGTCATGTGTACGTCAGAATAAACCTGTGCTCAAGGGTCAGCAGGGTGATAAAACTCATCATCAAGAGAGAAGATGCTAGCAGGTACAATTATACTATTAATACTATAATATACTATTTGCCACATGGTTTACATTAACGTGTTCAAGAACAGCATCAATTGTCTCCTTAACCACCAGGAGATTTTAAAGGGAAGACTCTTTTGTTCCCCCTGTGCAATGAACAAGCATAGTGGATCTTGCAGCCATCAGCATGTTTAACTGAAGACGGTCTGGCAGAGCAGAAGGGACACAGAGGGACAGCCAGCCAAAGAGGAGGGCAGCACCCAGCCCTCTATCCACATGTTCCGAGGGGTACTCCCAGGGTCACCTCACAGATTTCTGTCATTCCACCTCTAATGGGATGAGGAGAGTTTGAGTGTGAGGTTTCAGCTGAACAGCAATTCGAAGTCAAGTTAGACCATATACAAGACATCTGCAGTTCTCAGAAAGCATCTGTGACCCAAAGCTCTCTGCACAGTAACTTGAACCCTTTAGGGCAGGTAAGCTTTCAGTAGAGGTAAACAGATTCTTACTGGTGTTAATTTTCCAAGAGCTAGACTCACAATTCTTGCAGTCACACATGTGATTCACAAATATTTCTCATTTTCTGATGTTTTTTCTGACTGAGCCCATGAACTCCAACACATGATTTCAAGGAAGGAGAGTTGTGTACTGCTCGTTCACAACCCACCCCAACCATGGTGCCCATAATGTCACAGTACTGCACATACTCAGCAGGGCTACTGTTGCCACACTGGACATTAAACCATGTGTTTAACATTTCTAAGTCACTTTGTCCTCATCTGCACTATAATTTTTTTGTACATCATAAATGCAAAATGAGTTTCATTTCTTGTCCCTACATCTTTGGTTTATTGCATTTACATAAAGCTGTCAAACATTTATGAGCATTTTTACACCTTTATGAAATTAATTTCTTCAACCACCAAGGAGATGACATTTCTGAGGTAATACTGCTATTTCCCAAAACCTATTTTCTGGTGTCTTTGGCTTCACTGAAGTGGCACATTTTTCATTAAACTTAGCAGTACATGGAGTCGTTAAGGTGACAGTAGTTTGCCATTATAGCTGTTGTAGCAGTGCTGGTAGTGACTTCACCCTTGGGTCATCTGAGGCAATTATTAAGTAAAGTGTCAAGAGATATTGAATTACTTAGAAAACTTAGAATTCCCTTGCTGTAAGTACCTCTTCTACTCAGAGAGCACAGAAGGCTGACCTTCGCAGCTCAACTCACCTGGAAAAAGAGAGAGAGCTACAGAACACAGCAGCCATCACAGCCAAAGATACTGAGGCATACTGTCTTTCCCCTCCAGTATTCACCGTGAACTTAATCTTTTTTTTACTCCCAGCAACATGTTTTCATTCTGATTTTCATCTATCCTAGTGATTAAAGTTTCCTGCTAACCCTGAGGACTCTGCTGATCTCCCTGAGTGTCACAACCTGTCATCAGCTTCACAGTCTCTCTTGTGCAGTGGGGGTGCAGAAACAACAAATAACCTAGAGGAGCATGGAGCAGCCTGCTAACAATATAAAGTCTGTCTGTTTCCTTCCCTGTACAGCGTTTAAAATTATCGGATGAATGAAAACCTTTTAAAGAGATATGAGTCTTATCTTTGAACCAGTGAGCTGTGGATCTGGGCATTTTTCAGACAGAAGTCCAAAATCACTTTGCAAGTGAGAGAAAAATAATTTGAAAATCACTACACAAAGTCTCTGAAGAGGCCTGAAGCAATGCAGAGCTACTGATATCTCTTCATACTGTCTGAACTGACCACATAAATTCTAGACCAGACTGTCTAGCAATGCGCCTCAAGGTGATCATATCACCTTGGCTTAAAAGGATGCTAATTTTTATCATATGGAAAAAAATAACATTTTGCAAACACTTTATATAAGTTGCACAAGTACAACAAACACAGGGCAACCCAATAACATCCACAATCTTGTAAAATTTACATAACTTCAGCCTGTATTTTTGGTTGTAATGAACCATTTAAAATTATTCCAGTCAATACAAGCTAGAACTGTCATGGTCCAGCCTTAAGAAACCCAGGGGTTAATTGCAGAGGTTTTTTTTCCATCAGCATTCCTGACTGACTTATTATTTATTATATTTTGAGACTGCTGAGGAACTCCATTTTTGAATATCACTTAGAACCTAAGAAGTCCCATGCACTTCACTGTGACAAGTACAAAAGACAGCTGAGACTGTAAACTCTGCAGGGCAGGAATTGTGCATGCTGTACAATAAGTAAATGACTCTAGGCGAGATCTTGTAATTTATCAGTTTAGTCAGGGATGATGGCAGGCTTCTGTATTCTTTTATACATTAAAAACCCAAAATTCTTATCAGTCTGTAACAGTAATTGTGGAAATCTTTTATTCTGGAAGACAAGGGGGTGGTACTATCTCCAACAGAAATTCAGTGGAAAATTGCAGCCAAATGGTTCAGCCATTTCCAAATCCTGCTCTCCTCTTGCCTGCTTGTGTTAGCACTTCCAGAAATGGTTTGTTTGAACAGCTGCAGTGTCTCCATGCTGTGCTGCAGGGACTTGAAATGTGACTGGTGATAGAGGGGGGAGGTGATAGCCTTAGTTTTTCTAGGGCTAAAGCTGTGAAAATGCATTTGAGTTTGGCCACATTATGAACCCTGCAGGTGATTTAAGTGTGTGTGAGGGGAAGAATAGGGAAAACATGCCACAGTGCTGTTCAGTAGCATTATACCTGTGCCAGCTCAATCACGCAGCGTCCTCTCCACTGGCTCTGACCTGAATGGGGCAACTGCTGGTACTGCAGCCACTGCTGACCTTGCTGTGGCTGGGCTACAGGAGCTGCACATAAACAGGCAAGTGGATCTGGGAGAAGAGGGGCTGCCGAGGCAAACAGCTGTCTGAGTGCAAAACACCTGGAGGGAAGGAAGGGGAAAGGGAAAGGAGGGGAGGGGAAGGGGATCATATCTTGCCTATTGGCTGGCATCTGCATGGCCAGAGAGAAGAAAGGCAAGGGAAAGAGACATCTTGCCAGACCACCCACTGTTAGTAAAAATAAACATCTGCGGTTACCTGCTGTGACAGGCAGTGCAATGAAAGAGTGTCCTGAGGAGATGTGCACCCAGCCAAAGATGTGCATCCAGCCACAGCAACTTGCTCCAGAGCTCACACAAAAGTGGGCGCAGTGAGTCCTGCAAGGAGAGTCAAATACAACCTTCCTCATGTCCATTCCCTGGGGTAAATGTGCTGGGAGTCTTAAGGACAGCTTGTCACCTCCTGCAACATGGAGGTGCCACCTCCTGTGCAAGTCCAAAGCACTGACTGCACCTTTGCTTCTTTCCACCACCACTTGGTGCTCCCTTTGGGGTGCAGGAGGCCATGTGCTGCTGCCACAGGGAGCTGCAGTGCCACAAAGCTTTGTGACTATGGTGAGTCACAGATCTGCATTTTTGCTGTGCACAGTCAAGGACTTGGGTTTCATGTTTATATCAGAAACCAGACTCAACAGTCACAGCTCAGGAATGGCTGTCCTCCAAGGGTCTGGTGGCATACCTGCTGTGACTAGCATAGGATCTTGCTCTTCCTGGAAGAAAAAAAGAAGATACTGGAAGGGACTGTGTGTCCCACCGGACAAAACAGATTTCTCCAAGTCTCTCTTCTGCTCTCCTCAAGTCTGGGAAGCGCCAAAGTGCTGGGGGTCATTGCAGATGGCCCCATGTACAGAAGTAGGCCACAGAAGCGTAGATGTCTTGGGCTTCTCCAGGGTCCTGCCAGGCGATGGGGGCAAATGTGGTACCTGATAGTGATACGGGTATTGTGGGGAAGAACTGGGCTCTTCCAGAGGACAGCCAAAGAAGCAGACACAGAACTGTGCTTAGCATACAAATGAGCCAGTGGATTTCACTTAAGCTGGTTTTTGTTTTAGCCATAATTTTACAGCTAGCAAAAGTTTCTTTTAAAACATTAGAGAAAATTCAAAACTTGTGAAGATGAAGGTTATTAATATAGTTGGTAACCACACGCATAAAATAGATATTTCGGCTCCATGCTTAATAAAAATGGTGATTCTTTTTTTTTTCTCCTGTGAGTCTTCTCAGTTGCTCCTTCCCCCAGAGCTCTTGCCCTCACTGCCTCAGTTTGTCTATGCTGTGCTTCAGGCTATTTGATCCCATGCATGCACAGCTCTAAGTGTACACATCTATATATGCTATTTATACATCTATATATAGCACACAGCTATATGCATACATATCTATAGATAGAGCTGTCAAGGACACAAATTTTTAGCTCTCACAGAGCTGACAATGCTTGTGGGGGTCCCTGTGCTGCCTGATCCCTGTTTGGACATCTTATATGTCCTTTGCATAAGCTGGGTTGCCATCATGACTGCTCCCTTCAATTGGATTAGGCACCAGACACAGTGCTGCAGGTTGTAGTCTTTAACCTTCCCTTCCCTTCCCTCTACAAAAACATGGACTATACAAAAGATCTCAGACTTCAGAAAGCAGTTAAAGTTTTTACAAGATCTCATGGACTTGAAACACCTAATTCATCATATTTCAGTGTTTTCTGATGAGCAAAACTAGAAGTGTGTTATTTTATCGGCAGTCCTCTGTTTAAAGAACCTTATTTACTATCTACCAATTACTTGGTAATTTCTTCTGCATTCCTCATTAGTGACAATAAATGCCCATTATGCTGCCTCTTTGGGTAGATTGGTTTAACTCATTTCTTTGGGTCGTTACTTTTACTGGTAACCACTTGTCCAGCTTTGTATATTTTTAATTCAAGCTTCATTACTGGTACAGTCACAAATGAGTGATTTTTAAATGTGTTAATTAATCTAAGATCCCCTCTGCCACTATTTACTTCACATCAGATCTTTTGCATGTTTCCTGCCTTTAACGATTTTCTATGTATATTTTAAGTGGAACTAGATAGCCTCTTCCATGGACATCATGTCTTTTTTTTTAAATGCGCCCATTCTTTCAAAGAGCAGTCACATATAAGAGCAAGACTTTTTCTGGTGGATAGAGCATAGTCCATCTCCTACTGTTGAGATTAATCCAGCTAATTTATTGCTTCTTGTTTACAATCTAAAAGAGAAAAAGATCTTTTCTCATCAATCTTCTTGGCAATCTCCAAAATGCATCTATTTATTGCTCTCAAATGTCTGGTTAAATAATATTCAGTCACCTCTGCAGCAATTTCAAATGGAGAATGTCCCTGAGGAGAGTTAGTAGTAGGCAATGCCTTTTCATTGTATGGGATGCCATAAATGACAAATGACAAGTGAAGACACCATTAAGCTTCATAATTTCTTTAGATGAGTTTGCCTGACACCTGTTTAAATTGAACACCAGCAGTTGCAGAGTGAATACCAATTCTTTGCCACAAGCCTTCATAGGGATTTTACAGGGAGAAGAGTATTTTGATTGCACAATTAAAAAATTCCAGAAGAAAAAGCAAATTAGTGTTATGCATAAACTGTGAACAATCATTGCGTGAAACCAGCCTTAAATTATCTGTAAACATACAACCAAAGTAAAGAAGGCACAGTGAAAGCAGCCTTGGGGGATTTCAATGTACCCAGGGACAACCTGCAGGTCTTGGTGCACCACACCAATGACCAGCGAGATATTGCAGGTCAAAGCCACACTGACCTCGTCTGCTCACAAACAAACTGGTTCCCCTCTCAGATTAAGAGGTCTCTAATGACAGCACCCTAATTAACTCCAGCTCGTTATTGTGCAGCAGAAGTGATGGTTTGGTTTCTGGGCAGATGTACATTCTCAGGCCCAGCTGTGCTGGTCCCAATCTGGCCCATATGGTGACTACTGACCTCTGGCTCAAGGTCACCATTAATTTGGCATTGACAGTGCAAGGGCTTCTAACCCAATTCAATCAAAACAAGACAGAAATCAGCAATTTAAACTGTGCACTTGAAGAAAATTTGAAATTAGCAAGATAAATATAATTCCAAATATACTTTACAGACATAAACCTGACCAAAATTTTTGGGACTCCAAATTCCATATGAGGCCACAAAGAACCACATATTTAAAACAGGCTTACTCCCAAAAGTCAAGGTCATCTGACAGATTGCTATCATGATTGAATTTGGTCTGATATCTCAAATATTTATTCTAATTTTAGACACCACTCACATTGCTCAGATGGGCGCATGCTTTTAGAGAATTCTGTTATTCAACAGCCCATCTCATGCTCAGTGTCCTCAATAGCAACATAGTCTGAGCATTGTATATGTGACCATAGTTTGGCCTCCAAAATCCTCATTGGTAAGATCAAATATGAAAAGGAGAAAAAAAGCAGAAGGAGAGGCTGGATTTTCAGAGTGGACTTAAAAAAACACTTGCTTCTTCAACTGTCATGAGTTAGCAGAACATTATAAATAACCAAATCCATGAACATTGCCCCCATTCTGTCCCTTGTGATCAGCATAATTAATTAAAACATTTTCTAAAGCTGTGCTGCTGGGTAAGTGTATATTGATTGCCTCTGCAGAGCACACAATAGAGCAAAATCTTACTGTCAGATATAGAACTCCTGCCTGAGGTAGAAGGTCCCTGCCTGAAGAATAATGGCCTTAAAGGTGTGAAATAAAACCCTCAAATCTAGTGGTAGCAGTCACACTTATCGTCAGTGCCATCCTTAGGAGTTCTACTGGTTCCCAGTCAGGTTTACTTGTGTCACTTTTGTAGCAAAAACAGATTAAAGGGTCATCCATCTGTTTAAAATAGTTTCTATTTTCAAATTCCTAGAAGGTAAAATATGTGTCCCTGCCAAGACAACCCTTTCGCTACTCATTTACCCTTATGTGGCCTTGTTCAAACTGCATTTACATGCTAAGGGGCCTCCTTCAAGAAGTTTCTGATCTCTGGTGTTCCAGTAAAAGCAGAAAATTTCTCCCTGCAAATGTGTTCCAGATTTGTCTCTCAGGAGCCAAGATTCAACAAAATTGAGCTGCCAGCTGCATGAAAGTTTTACATATGTAGCAAGAAGAGTAATGGAATGAGAGCAACGGTTTATTTGTAGAAGTAGAAGCAAGCAGTCTAAATAAATGAAGCAACTGATAATTGTTTAGATATTCAGAGGTTTTGTAAACGTTTCATTAAATTGATGGGATCAAATGCATCCTTCCAAATTTTTTGCAACATAGAAATTTATGTGGCTAGGCCCTTTAGCATATCTCTCTTCAGCATTTTTTTTTTTCAAGCTAGTGAAGACACTGAAACATCTATGTCTCAATTAACTACAGGTCTTCAGTTTTGAACTTCAGTTTTGAAATTCAGGGGGCACAGACCACCTCACAGCTATGTCTAGACAATGTATGGGTTTGTAAAACTTCTCTCATATACAACTGCAATCATTTCTTGACCTTCAGTGTTCTTCAGGAAAACCTAACCTAAAGGAAACATGTAAGTGCCTGCTCCGAAATAAGAATGTCTCGATCCAAAGCAAACCAAATAAGGGCTGGAGACTCTGCCTTTGACTCTTCCTACATTAAATTGTCCCGTGACCCCAAATGCAACACCTGTCACCACCATTCAGGGGAAGGTCAATCCAATGAAGTAACTCCTTCTACAGCAATTCAAAGCCCATGTAAAGTCAGACACTTCCCTTCCAACTCCACTTTTCTCAGATGAAATCTTTTGAGGTGATTTTTTAAGTCTTCTGCCCGCAATGTTGGCAAAAGTTGGACTACGTTGCTGGTACTGAGCAGCCAGCAGAAAACAGTAAATAATTCTCTTTAGGAATGAAAATTGATCCTGAGTAGAGCTATTTTGTTTATCCAGCATGGTTGGGAAAAAGAAAAGAGAAAAATGCATCCTCTAATCATCTGTCTGGAGTTGCTAGCACAAGCTCAGATGGTTCAGGCAAGTAATGGGAGTTTCTGTGAAAATAAATCCTCAGGAGAGAGTGTCTATGTTCTTCTGCCTCTGCCTGGGTTAAATTCACATCCTGTGCCCTTGCTGCTGGGGCACAGGTCAGAAGTGGAGCAAGATCTGGCTAGATGAGTCCCAATATCTATATAGTCTTTGCTTCCTTTTTTTGTTTGGCTTTCAGCTGGGAACTAAACAGCCTGCAGAGCTAATGGGTACAAATTCCTTTGCTCTAAATTCAGAGAAAGGAGCTAGAAAATCAAGACCTCGCTGTCATCTTCATATTAAACCTGTGGTTCCAACCTTGTGCTCTTGGGATCACCTGGAGTCTGAATTCTGTTTATTAGAAAGTCATGGACAACATGAAGACTCTCTTGTGGAGACCATACTTTCTGATAAAATGTGGAATCACAGGAATATAAAAAGATATTTTATTTTAAGATAGTGCAAGCAGTAACCTAGATTAGAGGAAAAAAATTATGAAACAAATCTGAAAGGGCACCTTTTCCCTCACTTGTTCAATTTAATTGTCTTGTTTTTAAGTCAGTGAGCTCAGAGCAACAATTTTCCAGAAAGACCAGTCTGCCAATACTGATCAGTTAACACCCCAGAAGGGNTAAAACTTCCCTGTAAATCAAGGATGTCTAGAAATGCACTGACTGCACACTGCAGTAGAACATTGCAAAAGCAGGTGTAGAGGTGACACGTGTTACTGCCAAATGCTGAAGACGAGGCGGAAGGGGGGGCAGGGTGTGTTTGTTGCTCTTCTCTGGAGGAATAAAATGAAGATGATAAAGGTCAAAAGAGGATTCCAAGACTGTAAGAGTCATACCTCTCTTAAGCAACACTATCACACGTCTAGTTATTGAAACATGAGAAGAACAAAGCACGATATCAAAATGCCCAGCCTCCTGTATCAATCTCATAAATCTAAAATCAAGCACGAAAACTGCTGTAAGAAACTGAGGTACTATGAGAGCTTCATCATTTGTATAAAGATGCACCTACAAAGTGGAATGAGAAAATTACTAACACTTGCTTGATCCATTCACTACTAAGGGACACCATTTGTGAAAAGAAGTGAGGATAGCACAGGGGATAGGGGAGTTCTATCATTACCTGGTATGGGCTAACTAATCCTTAATGTCACATAAAGTGGTGAGGGGAGCTCAAGTATCCATCTTTGCACCAGGTAAAGGCTGTACCTGCCTCTCTACCAACCAGACAGAAAAACATATTCCAAATGCATGTTAAAATAACTACTTTCGTGTTCATTATGTTGGACAGGGCCAACAAATTCCTAGAAGTTATACAGTAAATGTGGTGCCCCCAAAGCAATATTTCTGTAGCCCTGTTAGTTCTGTAGTACAAACAACACAAAACATAGGAGATTAGACTTCTAACACACGTTTTCTATTAGCTGACAAATAATAATCTTTGGCTTTCAAAGCTTTGGCAGAGAGCCATTTAAGAATTATTGGCTGAGCTTTGAAAGAAAACCTGTTTTGAAATCCCATCTTTATTAGTTGAGCTATCATTACTATTCAATTACAGTACAAATGTCCAGCTTTCATAGTGCAAAATGCCACTTCAAACTCTTTTGACAGGATTAGATACATCATTTTCTCTATTCAAGCCAGTTCTTCAAGATCCCAACGTGCCCCAAATCCCCCTGAAACCTACTGACAATGCAAACTGGAGGGGATGAGATCTCTAAGAACAGCACAAAGGATCAGAGAAGCCTTCCTTCCAATTAACAGTGGCAATCATTAATAACAGTCAAAAAATCCATTTCTGCTGGGTGGTTGCTTGGAGAAA
Organism: Horornis vulcanius; assembly: GCA_013401035.1. Lineage (NCBI taxonomy): Eukaryota > Metazoa > Chordata > Aves > Passeriformes > Scotocercidae > Horornis > Horornis vulcanius. The sequence continues at coordinate 38,602 of VZUA01106675.1, forward strand.
GACATGGAAACAGGACAGACTCACCCTTTTACAGGAATAAAAAAGAATAACAGCTAGAAACGAGTAATCCCTGATAAAAAATGCTGAGGAGGAGAAGAGGTGGGAAGAGAATTGAGAAGGAATCCTCTGTTTCAGTAATAATGCCTTGTTGATCTTCCCTCCCTCCACCATGTGGTTTCTATTTTCTTGTATTAATCCGTGCTTCCCCTCCCTACATTTTTTCATGTGGTTGCCAGTTTGAGGTCGACAAGTACTAAGAATGGACTGAAAAGAATTTCCAGGATGTTTTTTAAGACTATTAATAACTGTAGCAGCTATTCAAGCAAACAGCATTTCATGTTCATTGTACTCTAGGGCATAAAATCATCACTTAAGAAGGCTGATTCAGAGTTTCCTAACATCAAAAGTTGTACAAACAGTCAGGTACAGTGTAGGGTGTTGGAGGCAAGATGTCACTTCCAGTAGGCCACTGAAAAATAAGGAGCCAATACTGAACATATCAATGGGGACATTTTCCAAAGGTGAGAAAACTTAAGAGACAGGTCTCACGGGGGATTTTTAACTGTTGCCACTTACAGTACTGCACTTCCTAATTTCCCTCCACCCCACAGACATGCATCCTCAAAGCCCTAAGATGTGAGGTGTTGCTCAACATCGTGCAGCAAGGCTGAAGTACTTACAAGTGAGATCTGCAAAAGACAGCCAATCCAGCAGACTGCCAGAGTCTACAGGGAGAGGAGGCACACCTGGAGATCTGTAATTAAGTTTCATCCGTCATGAAAGCCTGAGCAGCATCCCTCAACACAGATATGCAGGGGCAGTCATCTGGGTCTTGAAGGAGAAAGGCGCTGTGAAACCCACAAGGCAGTGAGTAAAGTAAGAAAGATCAGACCCGTGATGTTCAGGACAACACACCTCAAAATTACACCAAAGCCTTCCATAGGACAGATTGCCAATCAGATGATGATGAAACAGGGCAGAATTCTGTGGCTTCACATGCCCCAGAACACTGCTTTAACAGGTATAATGGGCAATTTGCAAAGACACAGAAAAACACGGTTTCATTCCTAGCTATTTTCTGCGTTAGGCCTAATGCAGCAGATGTGCTCTGAGAATGCCTCAGATTAGGAAAAAAAAATAAAAAAAAAAAAGTCCTGGGACATGAGAGAGACCGTGGAGGAGACGATCTGAGCACCCCTTGGAGGCCCATGCCTGAGGCAGCCTGAAGATGCCAGGTGTGGCTGCTCACACACAAACAGATGTNAGACCGTGGAGGAGATGATCTGAGCACCCCTTGGAGGCCCAGGCCTGAGGCAGCCTGAAGATGCCAGGTGTGGCTGCTCACACACAAACAGATGTCTCCGCTTTTGTGTAATCCCCTCTGCTTCCAAGGGGATTAAACATCTGACCTTGAAACACTTAAAACAGGGCCCAAAGCCTATTTTAAAGCTGATTTTTATAAATTGGAATATTATGTTTATTAGAAAAGAAGAGACTAAAACATGCACAAGAGGAAAAGAAGCACAATGTCAAATTTCAGAGTGATGTATGAGAGCATAAATCCCATGTCTGAGGGGGAATATCAGGGAATTAAGTGATGAGTTCAAACCAAGAGGAATATGTGCTATAGTCTACTCCTCCTACAGACGGCATCTTTTGGGCACACAGGAATTTCCAGCATCCTAAGAAATTATGCAAAATATTTTTTTTTCCCCAAGGCTTTGCCTTGTGTTTTCCTTATTGATTTTGTATTTCAGATGATAAATGAAAAAAAGCAAAGGGATACTTAGAAGGGATATTAATTTTCTTTCTTGTCTTCCCTGAAAATGACACAGTTAAGCAGAAGGAAGATTACATACATTTATGGATTTTTTGTTTGAGATGCAGTGTTAGGTCTGACATTTATATAAGCAGTAATACACTCAATCTGAGTCTCAGAGGTTTCCAATACTCTTCCACAAAGGTAACCAGAGGCAAGGAGTGACCCAAACCTGCAGCTGACACAGCTAGACCTGAAGGGCAAATGAATTGGAGCTCCCCACAGAAAGAAGAACAAAATTCCAATAACAATAATGTGCCTAAAGATACAATTGATTGTTCCTTCTCTGAAGCTACTGCAGCCATTTCTCTTTTTCACTTTTTCTGCCACCCATAGCTCTGTATACATTTCACTACCTTATCCCAGCTCTAAGAGCCTGATCCAAGCAAAGAGAAACAATGGAGAAATTTGTCTGGTTGATGGCTGTAGAAATAGAAGATGGAATCATAGAATCATTTAGGTTGAAAATGACCTCTAAGATCATCAAGTCCAACTGTTAACTCAGCACTGCCAAGTCCACCATTAAACAGAAGTGACACATCTACATGTCTTTTAAATACCTTCAGAGAAGGTGACTCCACCACACTTCCCTAGACAGCCTCTTCCATGGCTTGACAACCATTTTGGTGAAGAAAATTTTCTCAATATCCAGTCTAAACCTCCCCATGGTACAACATGAGGCCATTTCCTCCTCATAACCCTGGTTACCTTGGAGAAGACACTGATCCCCACCTGGTTACAACCCCCTTTCAGGTAGCTGAGAGTGTGATTGCCCCCCCTGAGCCTCCTTTCTTTCCCTCAGCTGCTCTTCATGGGATTTGAGTGTCTCTGGCCATACCACACCATAGGCAATGCTATAGGGAGCTCCTTACTCTTTTTATGTTGAGTTACATTTTTTAAGTTACATTTCTTGCCCATTGCCTCAATGACTCACATTTACTAGATTCTGCTAATCTTAAGAGTAACTTTGGTGTTGAATGCTAAATACACACAATCAGCAAACCTGTTTTACTCCTTTACCCACTCTCTCCAGCACCACACTGCCTGGGGCAGACTCCTGGGGCAGAGCACAGGGAGCAGCTGAGCTGGGGCACTGGGTGTTGCAGAGCTCACACATCCCAGAAGAACAGCAGTAGATACTGCACTGTGCTGGGACGGGGATTTCAGTTGCCAGGATTTCCTCCAGGCTTATTTATTACCTTGGGCAAGTTATTTAACCAGTGTCCTGAGGGCCCAAATTAAAAGCAAAGCAGTAGTAATCCTTTTCAGCAACTGTGCTTCTTGGGCTTTTCTAAACATCCCTGAGGCCAGAGACTTTTTCTCACTAGAGCTTGTTCCAGCCATGATCTAAATGTGGAGCTGACTGCCTGTGTGGTTCTTCTATAATGTACTGGGAAACACACTCCCACGCAGAGGAGTGGCCATTCCCTTCTCCTGGTTAACTCTCCTTTATTTCCCTCTGTATCCATGCAATGGCTGCTCCAAAGCATTTGTATTTCTGCTGGTCCAACATTCCCAACATTATTTACTCATGTCATTGGAAATCTAATGGCATTTTTTTCTGGTGCACAGACATGTTTTCATTAACTGTGGTTAAATTCCAGCTAATGCCATTACATGATCCCTACCTTCACTGGCAATTGCAGGGGAGTTAATATTGCATTTTCATTTCCTGCCTTTAAAAATGAGACAACTGTGTTGTTTCAAATTTCTCTGTGTACAGCACATTCCCTTCATGGTTTCAGAAAATCTGGGAAAGCTTGTGAGATATGATAAAGGTCAACAGAAATCTATTCTCCATTGGATATCCCTAGAACAGTGTCTGCATTGAAATCTTTGAGGTGAAGCTTTGGGCACTGGTGTGTACATGAGTGTGAGAGTTCAGAGGAGAGCTGGCAAGAGCCATCATGTTTTGGGAGGAGGAAATGGACAAGGGGCACGGGTACTGTTGAAAGTGAGTCAGATACAAATTTTATATCCTCTGAGCTAAATCAGTAAAAGGAGTCTTGGGGGACATGGCAGACAAATTTTTCTCACCTCTAAAAAGCCAAACATTATTGAAGAGATTGCTGTAACCCCAAATCTGGACAGGGCCTGGAATGCTTCTCTCAGAACTGTAGAGACAGCCCCACTTCACCTCCCCCTTAGCACAACAGGGCAACATCACATTCCCCTTGGAGGAAACCCCTGCCCAGTGCCTCTCCTCAGGCTGGATCTCTGCAAAAGCTCAGTCCCCAGATCCACTCCCAGCAGCCAGAGTGGAATGAAGGTCTTTCTTTGGCAGCCTTGAGGAGCAGAAAGGCCCAAGTGCATAGTCCTCCTTGAGCAGCCCTTTACACAGCCATACCCACATGAGCCCAGATTAGACACAGTGTACAGACAGTATGAGGTGCAGCCTTCCATCCTGACTCCAGTAAATCCACTCCTGGTTATCACAAATAACTTTTTGTGGGAAGTCACAAGGAGAGGAACAAGTTTTTGTCAAGGGCACCACATTTTCAGATTAAAAGCATGCATTTATATCCTGAATAGATTAGATTATGATTCAAGTGGATGTGGATCTGCAATCAGGATGACATTTCCTGTTTTGTCTAACACTTTTCAGGGCAGAAGTTGGATACATGTAGTAGATGGGTTTCCTGAGGGCATGATATAATCTTTGCCATATAGATGATGGGGTTGAGATGCCTAATACCAGAGCCAGAATCATGCTTCATTTCTGTCATCCTTAATGGCTAATCACGTCTGAGGCTTGTGGACTCAGATAGGTAACAGTCACTGAGCTGGCCAGATTTACAGCTGCAATTAATTTTATTTTAGGCAGGTTATGGCTCCTTCTGTTTGACTGATGTTTTATTGCATATTTTGGAAGACCACAATGGCTTTTTATGTTAATTGGACTCTGTTTCCTCAGATTCTCACACAAACATTTAGCACAAAGCACAGACTGCTCTTTCCTCAGCCATCTGGCAAACTGAAATCAACAATTTTTCAAAAATCGCACATCTGAAAATCATGTTAATGTATTCTAACCCCCTTATATATACTGAAGAAGTCAACAGGCAAGTTGGAATATGGAGAATGGGATGTCAGTAGGGCACACCATTCATCTTGTCCTTCAGTATCCCTAAACAATTAGACTAAGGCTGCAAGATTATGAACACAGATCCACCCTCTCCTAGAAAGCAAATACCTCCTGCAGCCCAGCATCTGCTACACAAAAGATCAGGCATGGAAACTGGTTTGTTTTAATGAATTTATGCTGCCAGAAATAGACAGGTATCTTTAAATATACACATGCATGCACACACCTGTACCTGGGATGTGGATCATTTTTTGCTGTCACATTGCATTTTACTTGCCTTGGCAATAAAGCCTTTCTAGCTAAAATAATTTGTAAGATCCATAGTCAACACCTTTATCAGGCAGGACTGGAGAGCCTGTCTTAGTGATGTAACAGTCTCCAGTTTTCTGGAAGACAGACTTGTGAAATGATTTCTTCTGTGTGACACAGCCACCTGAGGAAAAAGAGAACATCATTTCAGCTTCCTGGAGCCCCCCCCAGTCATCCCAATGCACAGTGACACAAGAGAAGGAAGGCACCGCTGTGCTTAACACCAGTGGCAGCCCAAGAAGTAAACAAAACCACACTCTACATTCAAGGCACCCACCTCGAAAGGATGTATATGACATGCACAAAATAAACCTGCACTGTACCTGTGTTTGTGCTTTTCATATTTACCTGCATAGCACAACCCTTGTAGTCTATCAGGAATTTGCTTTTGCAGGGCTTTTCCAGGGAAGAATACCCATACAAAACATTTAATGGAACAGTCACAGTACCACTGAATGAAGAGGTCTAAGAAACTGCAACTGCAAGCAAACTGACATTTGGTAGAATTTTTGTCATCCTAGACCAGTTTCTAAATGAAAGACCTTATTCACACAGACGATTATTATTGTTGCAGTGGAAATATATGAAAATTCTATTTGCTCCTCCTTCCAATGAAGAAATTATTTTTTGATTTGCTAAATTTAAACAAACATTTTTCAAAAAATTTTCTAAGCACAGCTTTTCTCAAAACCTACTGCAAAATCAGTGCTTGATATTGTTATTCACATGTGGCACTTTTCCCCCTGCATTAGTTCTGTCAGCAAAACCCCCAAACAGCTATATGCAGAGCAGCAAGTACCTCACTTTTCCCCAGTCTGTGACACAATATCTATGTTTGTCCCACAATTTTTGTGTGTGGTCTTCCTAAAGGCTCATGAACAAATAACTAGAGAAAGCAGTTTCTGCATTTCCAGCTTCCATTCCCTGCCCTCTGGATGTGTCAAACTACCATGATATGCTGGCTGGAGAACACAATCTCCAAAGTAAATCTGAAGGGTTAAATTCCCACTGAAGATGGTGGGTGTTTCAGTGTGCTGGGGACATCCTGGTACCTCTCCATTACCACTGTACCCCTTATTTGGTAACAATAGCACAACTATTGAAAGGAAACAACACCCTCTTTGTCAACACGACTTTACTATTAGAATGGTTTTCATAGCTTAAAAAATGCTGGGCAAAATTGATCTCAGAGGAGGATGTCATCGCTGTCCAGCCAGCAAGGATAAATTATCCTCAGCTTTCAAAAGCAGCAGTCTATCTTTCCAGTGCTGGGAGCCAAGCAGATGGATGCCTGGATGGACGGTGTGGGGGTAGCCATAGTAACCATCATCCTGTGAAGCTCCTGCTCACATCTCTGCTGGGGAATAAAGCCAAGGCTCAGCCGCCGGGGTGCCGATATCCGGTCAGACCTTCGCCTCCCAGCTCCAGCTGGGGCTTCCATCTCTCTGCAGCAATTTTCTAATCTCACCTCGTGTGTCTCCACTTTATGGATTATGAGTAAAATTCAGTCCCAGGGGAAGATGCCTCGAGCAAGCAGCTTCCCAGCTGCTGCAGCCCATGTCATGGGTGGATGTACTGGGGCCTTTTACCCTCTGCTGGGTGCAGGAAGCCCCTCAGCCTCCCCTGAGCCAGGCAAACAACTCTCCTGAACTCACCTAGAGTACTGCATGGCCCATGAAGAGACATTAGGGTTGACCCAGCTCCCAGGCAGGGTGTGGCCTGTAAGTGTTCATCAAGGACACAGGCACAAGCAGCTTTGTGCTGTGCTGGCTCCTAAGGGAGCTGGCTGGAGGGTGCTCTCGTGCAAGTACCACCCTGGCTCATCAGAGGGGATAACAGACCTGAAAGGACAAGGCTACTCTGCCAATGAGCCATGGTGTTATCCACTCTCATTTTCACTTAAGGTTTTATCATCCTTTTCATCAAGAGCAGAAGTCTCTTCTCAGAGCAAAATGACACCTGAGTGATACCTGAGGCAACTCATCCAACTGCCCTGGATGCATTCAGAATGTGCTTGCTGAAAAGCAAATATAATCAGTTGTATTAAGCTGGAAAAGTAAAGCCTGCTACTCTCTTGGAATCATGGAACAGTTGAAGCTGGAGCTAGCCTCTGCAGTCTAGTCCCACCCCTTCAGCCTTTTCTATAGCCTGTACTTCATCACTGAAGGCAGTGTTGAAGGCCTTGCTAAAGTCAAGATAAACAATGTACTGCCCTCTGCTCATGCACACCAGTCAATGCACTGTAGAAGGCTACTGGGATGGTCAGACAGGACTTTCACTTCATAAATCCACATTCACTGCTCCCAGTCAGCTTCTCATCCTCCACACATTTAGAAGTGGTTCCCAGAAAGATTTGCTGCATCACCATCCCAGAGATCAAGGCATGGCTGACTGGTCTGTAATTCCCTGCATCCACCTTCTTGCCCTTCTTGAAGAAAGCAGGACATCTGCTTTATTTTTTTCCCAGTAACCTCCCCCAGCTGATGTGGCCATCCAAAGACAATTAAGAGTGGACTTACAATGACAGTGTCAGCTCTGGCTTCATCTGTCAGGTTCCATAGGCTTCTGTGCATCCAGTTAGCTTAAATGTTCCCTGTCTTGACCTTCCTCCACCAAGGTAAGTTCTTCCTATAGCTTCGGGAACCTGAATTTCCTGAAGATAAATTTTATCCACAAAAAAAAACCAGCAAAAAACTGAGTGAGTATATGAAGACCTGTGTGTCTGCAGCCTCCTACTGCAAACTTGCTTGAATCAATGTGTATTTGCTTTGTCTGCAGATATTCTGAAAACCAGAGCTAGGTCATAATCATAGTAAGTAAGTGCCAGCCACTTCTGGTGACCAGATCTACCTTCAGGAGGTTAATTGACACAGCAGTCACCTGGAGTCTGTCAGTATCACTCTCTGCAGCTCCACCCTTCCAGCAGTCCTTGGACTTTGGCCAAAACAAAATCAAACTATTTCCAATTCGGTCTTAGGAACTGTGAGAATTTGTTAATTTTAAAGCTTGGTGAGTAGAGTAGATGAGGTTAGAGTAATGAGTAGATTAGGTTAGACAGCCTCTTTTGAACAGACTAATCCATGTTTTCCCAGCACACAACTCCAAATACCATTGACTTTATTAGCATGCACTGAAAGAGCAGCAATAAATTACTGAATGTATTACAGTTGTCCCCTCCTTCCTTCTCAGCCTTGTGAAGATTTGGAATTGGCTAAAACCTGCCAGTTTTATGAGTGGAAGAGAGCAGGTAAAGGGGGTTGGAAACCACCCATCATTACCTCTCAGCAGGAAGGGCAGGGGCTGCGGAGCCCTGCTCACCCGCCAGCACTGCAGCTGTATGCAGCCCTCCTGTGCCAGCACATAGACCCTGCTGCACGTTGTCCCTCCTCTTTTCACTAAATAAAAACTAAATGTTAATTTTATTTGTGCATTTACTTTGCAAGGCACGCAGCTGAAATAAAATCCCCTCACTTTAGTGGAATGGCTTCTTCTGCCTTATTCTTTGTTTCTCCTTTCTCCCAGCACCTGAGGCTTGCAAAATTACATTTCTGAAGCACAGAGGTGTTAAGCAAGGAGCACTGAGAAAAGAAAAGCTTACAAACAAATTAATAATTCTGCATTCATAGCAGGGTTTGAATAATGGTCCCTAGAACTATGTACTGCAAAAGGAGGAGAAAACCAAATATTGAACAAATAATCATTAGAAAAGCACCAGACATCCCAAGACCTGAAAGACACAGGAGTTCAGTGGGGGGAAAACACTGCGTGACCATGTAATTAAAGGTTCTATCAGAGTGGCACAGGGGACTGCAGCAAGGCTACCCAGGGTTTGCAAGCCTGACACTCTTAAAACACAACCACTTGTCATTTTCTGGGGTCAAAAAACAGGAATCCAGGCCCCCCAGGATACAAATTGTGCTGTGTGTGGTTCCAGGAACACGTTCCAAGGAGGAGCTGAGAGCTCAAAAGAAGGGACCTCTGCCACTTGAGCCAACAGGAGAGCTGGCAGCACTCACTGTTTGATATCCTCTCACTTGTATGCAGAGTTGGGCTGAGATGTTTTGTGCTGGCACCTACCTGGGCTCCTCTGGCATTTGCCAACAGTAAAAAGGACCCTGTAGCGCCAGAAACCAGTGTGACTCCCTGGGTGTTCTGGTGAGACCAGTAGTGTGTGCAAAGGTGTCTTACCTGCAGTATACAATTCTGCCAGGAAGTTTTAACACAGTTGAAATAGTACATTCTTCTCTGGCTTCATTTTGGAAAACAGTGGAACTACTTTGGCAGCAAGTTTGGAATGAAAAATCAGCTTCACATTGACACTCAAAAGGAAATATTTAATGCCTGATGGGTTTATCTGGCACAGCCATCAGCAGCTTCCAACAGAGGTGCAGAACAGAAGCATTGAGCAAACCAGCCCTGCCCTAAAATACTAATTTTCAGATTGAGAGGCTGTGATTTTATTGCTGTTTTTGTGGAATACAGGTGCTTAGAGGGAATGACTGACCTCCAGATGTGTTGGAGAAGGAAGAATAATTGCTGTTGGATTGTAATCACTCCCAAAGCTTTCTGCAGAGAAACGCTGGAAGAGAAGTCATTTTTGCATTCTAGTGAGGTGTAAAACTACCACAAACATGGGCCAGTGGGACTGGCTTTCTGAGCCTGTAGTTATCCTGCAACAATTTTGACTCTGGTTTTTGGAAAATGAGTGTTGTAAGCTAATGAAGGCAAAATTCGAAAGCATCCACTGGGAAACTCCCAGGAATTAAAACACACATGAAGCTTCTGTTATTTTCTGGGTTAATTTTATTCCTTAAAGCTCCACACCACACTTTTCAAGCTATACAAATCACCAACAGCTCTGCCACACCTAACCCCATTTTCTGTGGCTTCAGTGATAACTTTTAGCCTACGGCATGAGCAGGGAAGGTACAAAGCCACCTTTCTGCAGGAGTGAGGAGAAGGAAAACCATACTTTGGAAATTTCCTCTCTCCAGCATGTGAAATTTGATTCCCTTTCCCCCATGTCTCCCCAGGAAGCACCCCTGTGGCTCTAGGGGAGCCGATTCCTGCTGCTGCACTGCACTCATCTTGCCTCCTCAGCTTGGTTACCCACTCTGAGACAAAGCCTTGGCTTCTGTGGCTCTCCTTTGAGTCACCCTCACAGCACTGGCACCTCTTGTCAAAGGCAACAAATTTAACGCAGAAATTTCTGGGTTGTTTTTATTTTTCTTCTTTTGCCTCCTCCCTTCCCCTTTGTTTCCTTTCCCAGCATGAGTGATGAACCTGTAGAGATGTTCTATGCCTACAGATTTCCTGTGTGACTAGCTTTAATGTAAGACAATAAATACTGCAGGTCTGTCTACCAGGAAGAATAAGTAGCTGTGTGTGTGTATATATAGATATACACACACCAATATAATTATACGTGTATATAGGGAGGGAGCACAATGTAAGTACACATAATTACAAGTAGGTAAATATAATGGAACAGCTTGAACCTAGTGGAAAATTTCTTTTTTAAAAAACGTTACATTTCTAGTTTTCACTGATGCATTGAGCATCTGCAGAAACAACCAAGCACTCATTTTAATAGGAAAGTTAAATACCACAGACTTCCTATTTGATTGAAATAACTGTATGAAAGAGTTTTCCCAAGATAAGGGTATTTGCTTTTGGAAACAGAAGCCTCTGTTTGCCTGGAACACGAGTGCCGACGCTTTCTCCTGGGCAGCTGATGCCGCAGCCCCGGCGGAAGCAGACGGCAGACGGTGCTCCCAGGCACAGCTTTGATCTGTGCCGACCAGTCCCTCCAAAATTACTGTGCACTTAGCTTCTGGGTGCAGTGAGGATATTCTGAGATCCCACGGAGACCAGGGTGTGTTCACAAGCCCACCTGCACCCTCCAAGAGCAGGCATCGCTCTTTGCCGGCACGCGGAGGCGTGCACTGGCAGAGCTGCTGGGAGCTGCACTGTCAGGGTGAGAGACTTCCAGAGACACACATCATTTCACAGACACCTCACAAACTGGGAGCCACCACGCATTTATCTTCTACACCAACACATGGTTTACCTTAGCCATGCAAGCTACAGGTGAGCTCCAGCCTCAGTACAGCTCAGTAAACCATACAGACAATAAGTATCTCAGGCACAGATCCCTTTGGGCCAAGGTGCCCACTAGTTGCAGCAGCTCCACTCTGAGAGCCACCAGGTTGCTGTATTTATGTCAGGTGAAAATCAAATGCAATAATTAACAGTAAGCTTCCAATGTGGCATGAAAAGAAATTGTCCAAGTTTTGAATAAATTACTTATTAATATAAGTACCTGTGGGAAATAAATATATTTTGGAGTTTTTTCTAAAATCCTTAAGCTAGAGGATGAATATGGTAAGCTATGCTATGGTAAAAAAAAATTTTAAAAAAAAAATCAATATTTCCATTATTACCACTCTCAGCTTCTGGAACCCAAAATCCAGTTCCTTTTGAAAGTGTAAGACAACACAGCTGCCCACTGCTTCACAGCACCGGCATTTTCTTCCCTTTAAAAGAGATGTACAAGGAGCATTCCAAGAACAGAATACAGAGGTATGTCCTTCAAACCACACCCTACTCAGAATTGCACTTGCTGCTGGCCTCATTTTGTTACTGTTGCTTTGTATCGCCAGGGCAGCTGGGCACAGACTTAGGATGGAGTATTAATTAACTTTTAAATAAAAAACACACATTTGATTGGAACATCTTGCTCCAGTCTCATGCTGCCATCCCTTTGAGGTGCAAGCTGGCTTACAGGGAGTTTCATTTACTTATATCAGGGCTCCATTTTGTCCTGTAGAGGATGAGAACATGCAGTTTTCAGCTGTGAGTATTGAAAGGATGGAGGCACTGCCATAATTCTGCCTGAGATGTGTCCAGCAGGGAAAATCCAACCAACTGCAGCTGATATTTGCCTTCCCTTCAGCCCCTATATAAATACCAACTCCCTGGGCACAAGTAACATTTAACTGATTATTAGCATCTTGCTTCCACCTGACCACACTTGCACACCCCTCGTACGCTGGATAAATGGCAAGATGGGGAAGACTCTGTGGCTGCCCATGCCACCATCTTCATGTCATCTTGGAACAAAAAGATGTTCTCTGAAATTTGCAGGCAAATTCACTATTTGTAATTTAATTTCCCCTTTCATGCTCCAAAAAACCCCCTTAAAACATGCACCATTTTCAAGCCAGATGCCAAAAAGAATGCAGCCTATTCATACCACCTGTTTCTCAGGCAAGAAAGCATTTTCAGGTTATCTGCCTGACCCCAGCCCTGCTGATGTTGATTGCAGTGCTTGCTAACCCAAAGCCTGACCCTGTTGCACTCCCCAGCATAATTTCCACCATCTTCAAAGAGGTCCCAGGACTGGTGCAATGACTCCTGCGGGCTTGGCACCAGGCTTTGAATCACTGTACAAAGTCACTTGAGAAGCTGTCGGCAGTCAGAAATGAGTCATTAGTATGCTGCCAACACAGTATTCAGTGACAAAACCCAGCTGCCACTGTAGTCAAGAATGCAGTTTCTTTAGCACTACTGTAAGTCTTATTAGCATAGAAATCAAGTGTATGTATGTAATTGAATTTCTTTGTCACATTCTACTATGAGATTTTCCATCAATCCTGATTGTTACTAAATTTGAACTAACAGCCCATATTTGCACTTAAGCAACATCTGAAAGAGGACTACACAAAGAAAGACTTTCCTAAGTCAACACATCCTAGAAAACAGCAGCTGTGCAAAGGCAGAGGCAAGCAATATTTCATTTTCTTCCCTATAGCACTCTATCTCTTGGCACCTCTGCTTTAAATCTGGGTTCTGCTGGCAGCTTTGCATTTTCTCTCAGCAGAAAAGAGCTGTGATGCAGCCCGTGCACGAGCAGGGGCTGTCCCCAGCAGGAGAGTCTGACTGCAGGATCTGTCAGAATGACGTGGTGCTGGTTACTGTTGATTAGGAAGTGAGATAATGCTGTAGGTAAAGTTCATTTTAGGTCACTGGTAAGCTCAGCTCCTGGAAAAAAAAGAAGCAATAAAGACAGGAGGGGAATAGCAGAAGTGTTGAGGAGCATAAATTCCAGGTTGAATTCACTGACAGAAGACTAGCTGTTCAGAGACAAAATGAATCTCAGAAATAGATACATGGGTCATCTCTGCAGGTTTGGGGTGTGCCAGGGATAGGTAAAGACAGACTAATCCAGCCTGGATTGAGAATGCAGCCACCATCACTGTGGCTGACTTTTCAGTGGTTATTTCTCAAGGGACTACATTACATTCATCCAGTTATATCACCTAGTTGTATTTTCCTATGTTTTCCAAGCATAACTGTGGTCTAAACCACAGACACCTGATGAAGCAGAAAAAAGATAGTGAGTGAGGAAACTAAATATCCTCTCCCTGTACAGGTGGTCATTGTAGACCTTGATTAGGTTTTGTTGCTAATGACTATATTGTGTACACATCCCTCCAGCTTTACTACTACAACAACACTTCTCCAAGGTCATTGTCCCAAGCAATCTACAAAGTCATCAGCCCTTGTCCATAAACTCAAGAAACCCAGGCAGCCTAGTACTGGAGTGGGGCCAGAACCAGGGCACAAGATCTATCCAAGGACCAAAGGTAGAGTCACTCTGCAAAATTTCACAGTTCATTCTATCACAAGATTCTGACATGAACCAATTTCCCCTGAGACGGCCACAGATTTTCAGGGAACATGACTGTTACTCCTACTGCTCTCAGGACTTTTGTAAAGCAGGATTTTACTCCTGGGTTTTTTTGTTGTTGTTGTTGGGTTCTTAGCTTTTTATGATGGTAACTGCAACTAAATGGAGACAACAGGGGCAGAATAACTCTTAATATTGGATGCTCTGTAAGTGGCAAATCATAGTCAGATTTTTCCCAGTATGTTGCAATGCCATGTGATACCAGTATTATGAAACTGATATCATCACCCACTGATGGGAGTGGGCAAACACAGAGTTCACTTCAGGGTCCAAAAGTTCCCACTACATTTTTTCTCCAAGAAAAAAGCTCCAAGATCAGGTGTCTTCTAAATCAGTCAGAAGGAAGGAGTGAGCTCTTTCTCCCCTACCACAGTACAACAGGAACACTGAGGAACAGCTAACTCCCACCTTGAGCCGTGATCCTGAGCCTTGTCTTCCACTGGACAGCCCTGGGATGTGGCTGGCTGGACTTTCCATTTAGGGAATCATGAAGAAGAGTGGGAGTGGGTAAGCTGTGTGTGTGTAGCATTAGCTTTTCCCCGTATTTTCCATCCATGCTGCTGATTAGTTACTTCACTTTGGTCAAATTGTGTCACTGTGTCTCCCTTTGGATTGCTATAAAATTGACTTTTGCTCCAGGCTGGATTTACCATTATTTCATTTTTTTACTTTCACTCCTAGGAATTTCTTTTGCTACTGTGATTTCAGTTATTGTGAGCTTGTTCCTTTTCAATTTTACACAAAATTTCATGTGTAGAAGGTAACAATTTTGGAAAACAGAGGGATTTCAGAGAAAGGAGACAATGATCTGGTGGTTACTGCAAGGCTCTATCAGCCAGGCAGGGAGGCCTCCCACTCTACTTTGTGGCTTCCTTTGCCTTCCTGGCTCAACAAGGCCAAGCAGGTGCCGCCCTACTCTGCAAAGAAGGGTGAACTTTGGAGGCATGAAGTAACTTCAGTTAGCACTTGTAGAATGCTCTCTGCAACAAAACCTAACTTCTGCAGGAGCATGATCCCAGCCCTGGCCTTGAGTTGGTGTTTTTGGCATCAAGTGACATAAAATGGGGATTCCTCTGACATCACCATTTGTCAGATCCTGTTCCAGACACTAAGTGTCCCCAAGGACATGGAGTACATTTGCTCCAGCAAAACACTTAGCACTGGCTAATGTTGCAGCCAGCCTCTCTTGGGGTTTTTATTAATTTTTTTGTTAGTTTGTTAATTTAGTAAATATTTAGAAATCCATGTTCTGATAAAACTGAAACACTGGATACCATTCCCTTTTGTTCAAAATTGTTTACAGAAATAGGCACAGTTATATCAAGATTCCTAGTTAATACTCAGTGGGCTAAAGGCAAGAGATCCTAAAAGGGGTAAAAACAGGATGGGAGGAAAAACGGGAATTTGTCACTGCAGTTCAACAGTGCCTTGAAACCTGTGTAGCTGAAGCTGTAACAGAAAAATTGTTTCCAAACAAAAATCAGACAGAATTCAAAAGTAAGGCAGGGAAAACGAAGGTTTAAGACAGCATATCAAATGTGAACATTCAAAAGGTGACAGAAAGATGAGAAGAGGCTGCCTCTGGCACATGGCACAGAAAGCCAGGTTGTGTGTGGCTGCAGGGAGACGTCTCCCAGGAACATGGCAGCTTATGGAAGTGCTTCTGCTGAGTGCAGGCCCCTGGGTTGCCTACCCCTGGTGCTCCTTTTGCTGCACCCCCATTGCTGCTCCCACTGGTTTGCCCCCAGCCCACAAAGGGCTGGTGTCCCTCCCCCAGGCCTTTATATCAAAGGGAGTCAGTAAACCATGGGAGCAGCCATCCACTGGGCAGAGGTCTCCAGAAAAAAGCAAACACAGCTGACACCAGACAGTTCAGGTCCAAAGTGAAGACTATTTTAGGAGGAAATTCCAAATTCCAACCAGTCCTTATCAGGCCTGAATATTAGAGAGGTCAGAATACTGCCCAAAATGTTAACAAGGAATTGTGGTGCCCTCGAGGAAAAGAAAAGGCACCTGGTGGCAACAGGCTTTCTGGGCTTAGCTTCTGACTACCCAGCCCAAGAACTTGCTGGTTGTCACTATTGCATGGTTTTTTCTCCCTAAAAAAAACCAAAAAACAGGAAGGCTTCCCAGTTCCTGCAGCTGCTGTGACTCTGCTGTGAGCAACACCCATGGTGGATGGTTAAAAATGTGTTCAGCTGTGTCCATAGGACAATTCTTCAGCCAGCCCACAGGCAGACAGTTGCCCCCCAAGAGTCCAGGCAGAGGTCAGCAACTGTACAACCTGAAATCACTTTAATTATAGGACAATGACTTTCTAGTGTATTGAATATCTACCTGTTTTAGACAGGACCAACCCCAGGGAGTCAGCTCCCCTTTAAAAGGAAGGCTAATAGCGTGGTTTGCAAAGCACACACGCGGCTCCTTTGAGCCAGCTTATCAAGATGGCTCTTTACAGCAGCATAATTTACCTTCTCACAATGCAGGTCAAAGCACGAGGCTCTCAGTGGAGGGGTTTCCTCCTGGGTAATGGACTAGAGAGGCAATTCCATGGGGAGACCTTACTGTGTTTTAAGTCCCCCTTTAGCCTGCCTCCACAACCAGTCCAGGCAGGACAAAGAGCAAAGGGATGGAAGTCAAGCGCTTCCACACAGTGTTACACCACATCCCAAACATGAGTGCTCCCAGGGAACTCCCCAGGACAAACCCACTGCAGCTCTCCAAAGGAATTAGAAGTAATTATCTTCCCTTCTGTCAAGAGTGTTGGGATAATCCATAAGATTTGTCTCTCTGTAGATGCATCTGTGGATGCTGTATCTGGTCCTGAACATTATTGAGGGGTCTGCTCTTCTTTCACAGTGCGAGAATCTCAGAATATGAAAGGAGCCCTCCTGCCTAACAACATCCCTTCATAGGCTTCTTCCCCTTAACATTTCCCATCAAGTTTCAAATCTTTGCATTCTTCCCCTCTTGACAGTTACAGTTTAGTAAGATTTAAACTCTTCCACCATAGCAGGATAGTTGTCTCCTTTGAAAAGGGCTGAGCAGACAGAGAAAGGATACTCTGAAATGCACCGCATGTCTTTTGCTCCTCTGAAATGTGAAAAATAAAGCATGACAGACCCCTGTCACATACCACCAGCCTATATTTGAAAGGAGCACCAGGTATGCTGTATTCAATAGTGTAATTTATGTGAGGCCTGGTACACCAACTCAGTGTACATTACGATGTGTGCACCAAAACAACATGGAGAGCTGAAATGCATTAGGACAGCGCCTGTACCTGAATCTGCTGATTCAACTCTCAAAGCTGCATTTAGCAGCTGTACTCTTTGAGCCATGCAGATGTCTATTTTAATCATCTGTCTTAAAATATCAGCTGGTTTTATGCCCTATTCTGAGGCTTACCATCCCTCACAGAGGCTGAGTTGATTTCTCTAAGCACTGCCATCCAATCAAAATTGCAAATGGGCAGGAAAGAGAGAATATAAGGGCAAGTTGCTTTTGTTTGTAGTTATTTCCACACATCTTGTACAGGTTGCGGCCGAAACACCTTGCGAGGGCATAGCTGCAGAACCTGAGCCTGCCATCTGGATGAGACCACAGGGACTCTTTCACTGGAGATCTGAAACATGGCCAATTGAGGCAAAATCCTCATCAAAAGCAGAGATTCAAGTCAGCAGAGACATTCCTTATCCAAGACTTTCTCCTTCTATTCTGACTTGCTGGCTAGGAAACTTGGCACTGAACAGCAGAGAAGCTGTTCCTTTTTGTGGTAAAACATCCTGGCACAGAACAGGCCAAGGGTCCTTCCTAAGCCACACTCACAGCATCAGCTCACCAGTTTCTGCACTGCCCTTTTAGATTAGTTTTTAGCAAAAACTGGCAAAAAAGAAATTCATAATATTGTTCCTTTACTGAAAGCTCTTCTCCCCCTCACTGCTGTGCTGACCCACGTATTGACCATCCAAGGTAGGCCATGCTCATGTAGTCTTAGTATTTAAGCTATCCTCAATGTACCTGCAAGTTGTGCAAACACGAGGCCTAGGATCACCTCTAATCTTGTTAATTCTTATAATTATGATCATAAAGGATATATTACAGAGCTCACTGTTAATAGGAGCTTCCATAAACACTTTCAGCAAAGCAGCCAGGGCCAGATTCCGTACACAACTCTTCATGACTTCAAAAGGATGATGAGTGTGAGGTGCAGGACCTCATGGTCCTCCGCCCTACACTGTCAACCACGGAGCTTTGTTCATCCATGGCACATGTCTGTTACTCATCAGCATGAAGCCAAGGCCTTTGGCATGTCTCCTTGTGGCTGTAATAAGAAGGAAACACCTAGAAGGAAAGAAGATTGTAGCGAGTTGGGCATCAGTCTTTTCTCCAGCCTCAAGGTGCACCAGGGGAGGTGTAGATTGGACATTAGGAAAAATTTCTTCACAGAAAGGGCTGTTAAGCATTGGAACAGGCTTCCCAGGGAAGTAGTTGGGTCATTATAGTCAGAAATATTTAAAAGGTATGTAAATGTGGTACTTGGGGACATAGTTTTCTGGTGGACTTGGCAGTGCTGGTGCTACCTGTTGGACTCAGCCATCTTAGAGGTCTTTTCCAACCTAAACAATTCTATCAATCTGTTATTCTAAGAGGTGCAAATGCTTTCTGGAAGTGTGGGCCACAGCCCAGCAGCTAGAGGTGAGAGAGGTATGAATGGCTTGTAGACTGGTGGCCCATTCTGACTAACATAAGAAGAAGCTACCCTTGGGCCTCTGATATAAGCCTGTTTCACACTTGTCCTGGCCAGAGCTGATGCCTATCTTTCATATTGCAAGAGTGGGTGAGGTGGCTGCAACCCTTGTGCCACAGTCTGCCCAAGCAGGCAGTCAGCCTTGCTCCCCAGGGCAGCAGATGCAGGTGAGGCCAGGTGAATCATTCACTTGACTCACAGCGATCTTTCTGTTACAATTACAGCCTTCAGGATGGAGTTGAGGCTCTTCCCCTGGTCAGCCAGGCTTTGCAGACACCAAGCCAGACCTTTGCTAGGCACCTGTATTTAGCAGGATGGGAAGAGGCTTGCCCTCTGGAGACAGCAGCCTCTCATCACAGCAAAACAGCTTGAGTGAGTTATGGTTTCTCATGCAGAGTCACACAAAATCGTCAGGCTCCTGGCATGAGTATGACTCTCTGTATATCTCAGAGAGCCAGCTTACAAAAAGGTTCTGAGGGCTTTTATGCTAATAAATGCTAAATAAATTTTAGCTGCTGTTTTCAGTTTTTAAAGCCTGCTTTGTCAGTGAAAACCCGCATCCTCCTAACCATGGCATGGCAAACTCTGCTGACAATTATTCCACCAGCAGTTACAACACATCACATTAGGTGGTCCTGTCTCAGGAGAGGAGACAGCTGATGGATGGGGAGGGGAAACTGATATGGCCTAACCATGAAGTCTCACTGCCTGCCTGGGAAATAAAGGACACCAAAATATAACTGCGTGGGAAGAACTTCTAAGAAGAACTTGTCCCAAACCATTTCTGGAAACTGATGATAACATTATTTACTCAAATACAGGAAGCTTGAGATTGCAATGAATGATGAAAGGGTGAGGGGGAGAAATATGTACTTTCCCCGCCCCCTTTCCAAAAGATAGAAGTAAAATCCCCACCAGCAAACCCGTGGTTGTTAGGCTGTGCAATCAGAAGCTGATATATCCTTCTGTGTTTGTATATGTGCACATCTCACACCCACACACTTCTGCCTGTCCTCCTTTAGACCCTAATGCCGGGGGCTCTTTCCAAAGCCAGGCACAGTATCCCACAGAGAAGAGTCCAGCTGTTGGGATCTCTCCCAGAAATTGAACACTGCCGCATTGAAGCTTTTCTGGCCTTTCGGTAGTTAATCTGGGATACCCAGAAACCCTCTCCAATGAGAAGGGATGGGAAGCGAGGGGATGTGCTTAAAAGCTTTTGTATTTATTTATTTATTTATTTGTGTTCATGTTTATGTAAATTTTGAATAAATCTAGACTGAGCTTTGGAAGACTGATCTCTCAAATACAGAATCCAGCTGTTTGAAATCACAAGGAATGTACATTCCCACCAGCAGTGTACAGCCAAAATATTAAAAAGGCAAATAGCTCAGCTAGCCAAAAGAGGGGCAGAGAGGGGAATAGCTCGCACAGAACAGCATCTTATCTCCTCATGTATTTATTTTGTTATTGCTGCTGCTTACTCTGGGTGCATGGGGAGAAGCAGAGGAAGAAGGAGGGGGGAATAGATGCTGGTTGTTTTGGAATCCACTGCAGGATGAGGCATCTGTCAGCATCTACTCAAAGGGATTCCCAGCCATGGGCTCTGCTATGCTCAAATCCAGTGAAAGCAGCATAGTTCCCAGGTGTTTCACTATGCCAACAGAGTGACTGATCTGGATTCTGCAGCATTTTATTTATCTCTGCAGTGCCAATCAGCCCAGCCACTGTGAATCTGCTGGTAGACCAAAGATTTCCTCCTCATCACACTCCAAGGCTCAGTGTACCCATTGAATCATAGAACCACACAGAGGGTGTTGGAAAGGAATTTAAAGGCCATCTACTCCAACTCCCCTTGGAGTGACCAAGCATATCTTCAACTAGACAAGGTTACTCAGAGCCCCATCCAGCTTGAATGTTACCAGGGATGAAGCATCTATCACCTCTCTGGGCAACTTGTTCCAGGTTCCTGTTCCTCACTGTAAAAACATCTTCCTTATATCTAATCTAAATCAATTCTCTTTTAGTTTAAAACAATTAGCACTTGTACTATCCCAAGGCCAGCTCAGCTCCTGAGGGGTCTTAGGAAAGCTAAAGGTCACAGTCATTCTGGTCTTGGCTTCATGGCACACTGACAGCATTCTCAGTCCCACTGCAGGATGCCAAGCACCAAGACAGCACAAACTCGCCATATTCATTTGTTTGTCCTCAAAGCAAATCAGCTTGTTAACTTTGTTTGAAGGATCTCTATGTTAGTACAAGTGTCAGCTGCAGACCCTTCTGCCAGCATCAGGCAGAATCTCCTCAACACTTCCTCAGCACAAACTCCACATTGTGTGTTTTGTAAAACTTAATAGCAACGTCAGCACATGCACATGCACACACCTGATCTGTACATACACCTGTGATGAGGCACTCCAGTGAGAGCTGCAGTACTGGTGACCTCTGAGGTTCACGCTGCCACTCACTGACTTCAGGTTAAGTTATATCTGTTCCATAGGCACAGAAATGTACATAACATCTCTGCAAAATAAGTTAAAGAATCTGCTAAAGAGATCAGCCCTCCCTTCCCAACTGTTACTTTATAAAAGGCAGAGAAGTTAACCTTCTGAACATTCTTTCAAGCCCTAAATAAATTATCAGGTTTTAAACAGCATTCTTTTAGTGAAATCTGTGAATATTATAGTTATTATTACAATAAAGATTATAATAAAGGTTTTGACAATCTGCTTGGACACCTAAATGGGTGGAATTGGAATTATAATGCAAAAATGTCTGTTCAAGTGGGAAAAAAGCTAGTGTATCCTTAGGGCATGCATGTACTTAGCCTTGCACCCTAAAGGAGCTATGCAGTACATGAAAGTACATGGATTACCAGGTCTCCATTTTTAATAGATAATCGTTTGCACACATGCAAAAATGCATTGGCACAAAGGAGTAACCAAGGGAAAATTCAGCAATTCTGAGGTTAATTACCATCATAAGAAAAATATCCCACTTCAGGCACATCAACTTTTATGTTGATGCCTCTAAGAAGTGGAAGCAGCAAACAGTCATAAATAGAAGCTGTTCAGTCTGTGATATAATAAGTGTGATGTGATACAAAGTCTGTGATAAAATTTCATTGCAAAAGCACCTTGCCAAATGAGAGAAGGGGCAAATCAGTTCAATGAACTCTGAGAGCCCCTAAACCTATTTGGATTTCTCCCTGATGCCTAAAGTATTTTATCCCCTGGCCTGGCACAGCTCTGAGACTCTGACAAGTACTGTGACCTGCCTCATAGCAGCACTTCACAAGTAACAGGTGAGCCCTGATTCCTGCAGAATTGGGACCCCAACTTCACCACCACAGAAAACTCCCTGTGTTTCTGTACAAACCCTCTGCAACTTGGGGGCAGATACCTTCTGCCTGCATAACCCAGTTTTCTCTCCTCCTGTTTTCCAGACAGGAGCTCAAAGGGAGCAGAGCTCCTCCAAACTTCCCCTGATGGCTCTTTATCCTTTCAGCCACCAACACCATTTTTCCTGATCCTCAAGATGATCTTTGCTAGTCTTTGTTACGTGAGTAGCTGCGGCTGAGCAGAGAGAGGTAAGGATAGTGCTTGTGTGTGGATACACCTTGGGGCACAAAGTGAATACTTCAGCTGAGCACACAAGATTTCCTCCTGCTGACTGATGCATTTCAATATCAAAAATCATGTTTTAGTGTTTAGATGACAGATTTTTTACATTTACGATGCCTGTGTTACCGTGATACCTCTCCAGAGCCCACTGGTGACTGAGTGCTGGTAATTAAAATGATTCAGATCATCCTTATTTATGCCTTTTCCCAGTGAAACTGCCTTGATGACATTTCTCTTAAATGCTTCTGCAACACCTGCCACTACAGAGAATCACTAAGGAATGAATTACAGCCATGATTAAGTTTCGGCTTTCAGAAAAGAAAATGCTTGAACTAAAATCCATCACCTGTTTTGATACAAATTAAAAACATTTGTTTTCTTCGGTAAGTCGAAGCTCCAAACACTGCAACCTAAATTCAAGCAGATGTTCTTTAGTCACAGCTATCTGCTATTACTTTTTCCTCAGCTCAACAACAGAGCAGTTAGCAGAAGTCATGTGAAAGGGGCTGACATTAAATAGAGAATGTCGTTAATGTTATGGTTCCAAAGAAAAGTGAGCTTTCTTTTATATTCGTTCATGACTGTGGCTGATAATTGCTTCCTGTCTTACACCTACACAAAATTCATGAATATAATTACAGCAGTACAGTGCTGAATTCAATCAGAAGGGAGTATTGATTTGTGTATAAATCAAAAGCCATCTTCCTCCAGTTCTATTTACACGGGGAAAAAAAAAAAGGACTTTTCTGAAAACACTGCAAATCAAGAAAGGGTAGCATATTGCAGAAAACCTCACTTGTAGATTATATGGCCAGAAGGGAATATGATAATCTAAATATGTCTACATATGCAAACCACAGATTTCCCAAATTAATTAAGCTTTTCTCCACAATGTATTTTTTGAAGAAAAAACATCCACTTATTTTGGTAGATTTTCAAGTGCATAATTTCATTTATATGCACATAAATTACTTTCACATTCTGTGCAGCAGATCCTGCTGCCTGGAGCAGGTGCTTCTGTTCTTGGGGTGCACATCCAGGTGACTATCACACACTGGCAAAAGCAGGGATGCCAGCCAGCACTGGGGGTTGCTAACAGGAGTGGGGAGAAACAGCTGTAATTTTTTTAGGTCACTCTCTTTCTTCCCCTGCTAAAGCCTCATCATGACTGGGAGACACATAATGAACTTTGAAGTAAAGACAACATGAGAATGAGGGGATGTTTCTTTTCTTGATAGGCAAAACAAGACCACATCAGTCCCTCTGCTAAACATCCATCACCAAGTATTCAGCTAAAATTAACTGTCCAAGGAAAACTTGCAAGTTCCTGACTTGACCTGGGGCTACCAGCAATTAAAGCTTGTTGTCAGCTGAGAAAGAATTGATCAGAACTGATGGCTGCGTGGTTCTGCATGGATGGTTCTTTCTAGTGAGAAACCTAAATAATATTAGAATTGATTTTGTGAAGCATTCTTAGATGTTTTAATAAATGTATACTAACAATCTATTTATGAGGCCACAGTGTAGCAGGATTAAAGCCTGATCAATTGTGACATGCCTTCATTTTTAAATAGGAGCCTGTTTGAAGAAACACAATCCTTGCAGACTATAATTACATATATTAAGTTGTGCCACAATCTGCTCTGCCACTGGCTATGTAAGATTAAAAACATTGCTAGTAAATGGCTAACAAATTAATCAAACTGGCTCATTTCCAACAGCTTTCATTTGATCAATTCTACCTCAGATCTATTTTATAGAAACAGTCAACCAAAGAGGAAAAGCTACTGCAATGGAAAGTGCTTTAAGAAATTACAACAAAGAGTGCATTTTTCATCCAGTTCTCTAACAAATACAAGTCAGAAATTTGAAAAAATAAAGTGTAAACATCTTATTTCCAAGTATCAAGGAAAGATGATGGAAAAGGGACCCTGCCAAAGCACACCCTATACATGAATATATACAGCTCCTACCCTGTTTGCCAAGTGCTTTCCTCCATACATAAAACCAGAGCATGGAATACTATCAATCTTAATACTTAGGAAGCTGCATTGTATTAAGCACTCGTGTCATTGTGTTTGTAGAAGATACCTGAAGAGTAGCTATTGCTGGGTAACTAAGGACTTAAAGCAAGGAAAAAATGTTGTGGGATTTTCCTTGAAGTTTGATTTAGTAAGACTCCTGCCAGAGTCTCAAAGACATTATTGGTGTATTCCTGTGCCTAGCAAGCAAATGACCAGCACTGTGGGGCACTTCACAGACTAAGGTTAAGAGCAAATGCTCACACATAACCTAGGAGAGTTCAACCTCTCAAAGTGACATCCTGAGCAGACACCAGATAGCTACCCGAGAAGATGATCCAAGGCAAGGGATGGCTCCAGCAGCTTTCTCAGGTGCAGCACCCCATGAGGCACTGAGCCACAGCAACACCTCCCTCCTGAGAATGAACATGTTGTCCCCTGGGGTGAAGATGGCCACATCTTCATTTTCTCTCTACACAGAGAGCACAATAAGCAGTCTTGTTGAATCCAAGCTGATTTAAAGAATGTTAGAAACATAAAGGGGATGATAACGTAATAAAATCAACAGTTTTTCAACAAGGTTTCTAGCACAGCTTCTACAGCATATTTTGTCTGTTAATAAAGGAATACCTAAGGAAATTACATATATGATCAAACAACTGATAAAAAAACCCCACTGCCTCAGAGAGCAATNTGTCTGTTAATAAAGGAATACCTAAGGAAATTACATATATGATCAAACAACTGATAAAAAAACCCCACTGCCTCAGAGAGCAATGTCAAAAGATGTGCTAACCCCTAGCTTTTGGCCTTGGATCTAGAATATTCATAGAGAGCCCGTGGAGAAAGTATGCCTTCCCATCCCTTCCTGTGAAGCAAGAGTTTTGGGCAGATGGGTCTGGGAAGGTGATGAGGCAAGGCAGAAACTAAACTAGAAAATAACTTGACTCTGTAAAGTGAAAACCACCGTATATAGAACAAAAATAAGACAGCCCTTGCCCACAGTCATAGATATGCAAGTCCTTTTAGAGAGATTTGATTTTTCTCCTACTGAATCCAAGAGGATTCAGCCGGTGAGCTTACCAAGGTGCTCTGGAAACCCCCTCAATAGCATATGTGCATATTGACTTGTTTACTAGCTTGAGAAATTGGACCCTGACTGTTCACAGCATGACAGCCTAGGTTGCAAGAAGGTGACACTCTCTTCTGTGTACAGAATTAGTTAATCCCCATCTGCTATTGTGCCTACAATTCTAGTCATCTCCTGAAAAGAGACCAAAAGCCAGGCAGATAATTAAAACACAAGATGTTTTAAAATGCAAAATTTTTCACTCAGGCAAGCAGCTGAAATAATTTTTGCCATTTTGTCTCCTTTTGTCTTCTCTCAACCAAACGTTTGGTGAATTTGTTTTCTGACAGGGATATTCACTAGACATTCATGTTCTATTAAACCCTTACAGAGTATCTATAAAAAGCAGCTCTCAATTATGCCAACGCCGATGTCAGCATATGCAGCCTACACCTTGCCAATCAGGAGTCACTGCGTGTCACACACACTCACTGAGGAAGTGGAACACAGCTGAGAAGGCCAGGGGAAAAGAGAAACATCACCAATATGAATGGGTACAAAAGGTTTTCCAGGAAGACAGATATCTTGCATAATTTGCAGATGTCCATTTGGCCAGGTGACATAATAAGCCTAATCAGCAAGCAGGATCTCCAATGAATACTTGGTTGGGGAAATACCTAGGATGAACAGGAGAAAAGCCAGCACAGGCCAGACTCTCCAGCAAGACCACAGTCCAACATGAGCTATCCCTTCTCCCCAGCTGCTGCAGGGAGCAGCAGCAGCCGCTGCTACACAAGGACACGAGAAGCCTCAGTGGCTGCAGCGTAGGTTCATACAGGTATAGCAGGGCAGGCCAGGGGTCAGAGCTGGCCTGAGTCCAGCTGCCAGGGACATGTCACTGCTGACACACATCCATGCAGGCACTCCACTGAGGACCTTGGTTTTAGGCACATTTAAGATCACTTAGCATTTTAGCAAGGGTCTTGCAAAATTGCATTTTCCAGCTGATATTCCTACAGTGACACTGGGATGGTTCCTGTTCGTTTACGTGCCTATGGCCCCATTTTTTGAGAAAATGTTCCTAGCAACATTACGAAGAGTGAACTTTATTCTTTGAGCACTTAATACATGGCCGAATTTGACTAAAGCCCCTTCCAAACTACATAGTCTTTAAAGGCCTTGGAATTTCAACCATCATACAAACTAATTACTTAATATCTGCGGCTCAGTTTAAAGTAATTAATGTAGTTTCACCTTCATTTATTCAAATTAGAGTTCATTCTGAGTACAGGCTACATAAAACACGAAAGACTTACAAAGATGAACTGGGTTACGAATGATCCCTGGACAATTAATTTTTGTTCAAATGCTTACTGAATTACACATGTATGCCACATAATAAATTCAATAATGTCAGAAATTTCATCTCCGTGGTAAAAGTGTCCTGACATAAGGACTGTTCATGTTCCCCAAATGCATCCATTTGTTCACAAAAGAAATCTCCAGTTACAGCCTCCCTTGGAAGCTGTCCTCCAGAACAGGAGAATTAAAATCCCTTCATTTCCTAGTGAAAAGGTTTTGTGGCAAGGAAATCTGGAAAGAAAAGGAAAACTTCTTATATATTTTGTTGCTGTTGTTGTTGTTGTTGTTGCTTGCAAAAGCTAATAGTTACTATATAGTAACCACCATATGAGCATTGAGAAATGCCAATACTGTTCTTTAGTCTCTTTTTTCACAAGGCTGATTTCCCATGAGCAATTGATATATGTAGACAACCATTCACAGTGTCTACAGGAGACCTAGTACATGATTGAGGACATCAGGGTGAATGGAAGAAGTCACCTGTGAACACTACAGTCCTGCCTTAAGCAAAACATCCCAAAATATGACCTCAGGCTTGACTCCTGCTACATCAAGGGCAAAGTCCTTTTACCTCTCCCTGCCTCAGCATTCCTGCCACTCTGGGTCTCACAACACAATGATCAAAATTGATTATTTGATTTGTTCATCAAAGGGTTGGAGCACCTCCCTTATGAGGACAGGCTGA
>VZUA01106692.1:5124-16541 GCA_013401035.1 Horornis vulcanius
TAAGGTAAGACATTAAGGTCACACATTTATTTTCACAAATCCGTAGTTCTCTGACCATGAAAGAAAAAGGAGATGGAATAAGACAATATGAATTATAAACACAAATAACCTCTTGAGTTTTCCTATTCAGTGGTGTATAATCAATACAAATTCTTTTCAAAGCTGAATATTGTGTGAAGCTGGAGTTATCTTTCTTTTCATGCTTCTTGACTGCAGTATCAATATGTACCATAATTGGCTCTGTAAAAACCTTTTAGGTTAAGATGAGAGTAGAGGAGTGAAATAAAGAACCAAATGTGTTTCATGCTAAAAAAATATGTCTGCATCAAAATATTTTGCCCTTACATTAAAAAATACATATAACTAAAGAGTTATCTTCTGAGTGGGATGAAAACATGAGAGAAGATCATGACAGAAAATGGCCAGAGACAATGTCAAGCTGGATAGAGCAAGTTAAAGCTGATATTCCCTTTCCCTTCAGAACAGAGTCTCTATAAACAGAGTTGTGAACTCAATGAGAAAACAGCACATTATCCTTGTGCCTTAGTTATCATGATCTTTTAAGTGTCTTATTTCCAGAGGGCTTGGTCTAAAGATGTCATATTTTATACAGCTGAATAACATTTGATGAAACTTTTCTTTTTCTATTATGCATGTCTTTTGCTTTTCTTTCGTTCCTCACCTGTCTTCATTCTGTACCCTTGGCTCCAAAAAGTAAAACTAACTAGTCACTAAAACCTTAATTTGTCAGTTCATATTCTGCCTCAGTAAAGCACTGCAGAGGAGAGCACTTTGGTGAAAATTTTGGTGAGACATAGACCCAGGCTGGAAGCTCAGTGTGTGCTGCAGGGTTTTCAGGAGGGACCCTAAAGGCTCAGTTCTGCAAATGGGCCCCCATTTTTGCCATAATTATTACTCCTGTCTAAGCAGTGACCCTCTTCCTGTGGAACAACTTGCAAGAGTGTAGACTTAATGCTCTGATGGTATAAAGTCTTTTAATATTAAATACAAGTCTAACATTTCAGGATATAAAGGAAGTTTTTAGTCATGGTTGGTTCCACATAATCGCCACAGACTCCTGTGCATCTGTTGGCCCAGCCTAATACTGGGGTGCAGCACAGACACAGAGCCCCAGCAGAAGTTTCTCAAAGCTTAGCCAGCAGCTCACCCCTTACATCCTTGCAGCCAACTTATATTATCGAGTAGAGAGAAAACCAAACATGGCCATGGCCTCACAGAAAATGGGAGGAACATTCTCTGTCCCCTAAGGACCACAGGGACCTTCTCTGTGCATGGGTCTGACACAGCCAGTGCAGGTGGCATGATCACATCTGACAATAACAAACCAAAACCTGGGAAAGGCTCCATGCCTTTCCCAGTTTGGAGTAAAGCACACAGCCACACAGTGCTCTGCTTGGAATGGGATCAGGTACATCACTCCTGGGTTGGGTTGCCTTGTTGGTTACACCTATATTTACTTCCTCCATGTGTCTCTGTCCCAAGGAATGCACAGGACTGGAGTAAGAATCAGAGATGCAAGACAAATTCACCAGAAATTACAGAAATTTTATGGGATGATTATTTAGCCAGCAGCACATCTTGTGTCTCATTCAGGACATCAGTGGGATGACTCTCCATTCTCAGCCATGCCTCTGCTGTGGCACAGAGCGCTGCCTTGCAGCACATTGCACAAGCATGGTCCAGAGCAGTGGGGGATTCACTGGTTCAACAACAGAGTGCTCCCTCCATAGCTTCCCACTGTCATTTCATTCCCTTCCTAGCACTCCTGGCAGTCACTCTCTCCTGTTGCTTTTCTTTGATGCAGATCTTCCTTTAGATCCGTAATTGCTCCCATCATGATGTTCTGGCTTCTCCTGGTCTCATTTGGATTTATCTATAACTTTTGCAATATTAGTTGTTGCTGATACAGAAACTGAGAGCATCTGCAATTGAATTTGACAGAAAGGCACTCACATACTAAAGTGGGATCTGAGTCCAGACCAAATTATTGTTTCAAATGCTATGAAGGTCTGTCAGATCATTTCCTAGCCTGGATTCATGATGTTGACAACACAAGAGGCTATGGTGAGAGCAGAGGTGGTCAATGAATTCATTTCAAATAGATTATTCAATGCATTGCCCATTTTTGTGTTTGTGAATCATTTCTGATTTCTAATAATGTGTTCGTAAGCATTCACCCACATGGATTATAGAACAATTGCCATCCTAAGGGAATTTTGCAAACTATTTACATTTTACTAGTAATTATCAAGCAGTTCATCCAAGTCACATGGCATCTATTATGCTTCATCTTTGAATGATGTAATCTTTTCTTAAAACAGAAGGCTAATGACTAATAAAAGCAGACCTTTAGGGACAAGTAAACATTCAGAACATGCAAAAAAAAAAAAAAACTGTGCTAGAAATAATAAACCAATGATTATACAGGTTTTTAAGGAAAACTCCTAAAAAGGGCTTAGCAATGATTTCTATCTTTTTTTTTTTTTTTTTTTTTTTGGCTATTCTGACAGCCCTAGGCATAACGTCAGCTACAATTATGACAACTGTAATGCAAGTTTTTTCCTTTCTTTACTGACAGGTACCAGCAGTGCAGACGTAAAGGAAAATCGAAACATTGGCAACCTGGAGGATCATCCAATAGCATCTACTGATAGGGCAAGAGGGGGAACAACTAGCAGTAAGAGAAAAAGACCCTTAGAGGAAGGCAATAATGGCCATTTCTGCAAACTTCAGCTTATCTGGAAGAAAGTTTCATGGTCAGTGACGCCAAAGAACGCTCTGGTTCAGCTACATGAACTCAAACCAGGATTACAATATAAAATGGTTTCCCAGACAGGTCCAGTGCATGCTCCAGTCTTTGCCGTTGCTGTGGAAGTAAATGGACTTACATTTGAAGGCACAGGCCCCACAAAAAAGAAGGCCAAAATGCGCGCCGCAGAGTTAGCCCTGAAGTCATTCGTTCAGTTCCCCAACGCCTGCCAAGCCCACTTCGCCATGGGGAACTGCATCAGCCCATCCACGGACTTCACTTCCGATCAGGCAGACTTCCCAGACACTCTGTTCAAGGAGTTCGAACCATCCACACACAGCGAGGACTTCTCAGTCTACAACCCCGTCAACAACGAGCTGCTCTCCACCGCCTACCGGCACGGGCGCTTGCTGTGCCACACGCTGGACCTGGTGGGCCACGCCAAGCCAGGCAGGCACCGCGGGGCCAAAGCCGAGAGCGAGAAGAACCCGGTGGTGCTGCTCAATGAGCTGCGCTCCGGCCTGCGCTACGTCTGCCTCTCGGAGACGGTGGAGAAGCAGCACATCAAGAGCTTTGTGATGGCCGTGAGAGTGGACGGGAGAACATTTGAAGGCTCAGGACGTAGCAAGAAGCTGGCCAAGGGTCAAGCAGCGCAGGCGGCCTTGCAGGCCCTCTTTAACATTCGTCTGCCCAGCCACATTCCCAGCAGGAGTAAATGTCACCATTTGCCACAGGTGAGAGCTCCGGGCTAGCTGCCACCACGTTGGAGGCACTCCTTCGATGAGCGGGATGGGCATTGCTGGAGCTGTTGTTGATCTGCCCAATGGTTCCTCTGATGTTACAGCAAGTGTCATGCCACAGAAAAACTATTTTCCCATAGAAAGAGCCACAGGAAAAAGCTTGGAAATAGTATCCTGAAATCATTGGGTACAATTTGAAGCTCATTCCAAGGGAGGCATAGAGGAGAGGGCAAAATATAAGGGGAAATACCAACATATCACTGTGTTAGAGACAATGATAATATTGACACAGGCAGAAAACTCAGGTAATTCTGTAGTACTGCATCTTTCTTGACAGAGAGGAGCCCATACATAAAGAGATGCTCCATCTCCTCCTTTTAATTTTTTATGAGGACCATGCTATTCAGAGGTAAGGAATCAGTGATAAGGAATGTGCCTGTGTCAGAGCAATTCTTCCACTGGAGAAGTTAAGGAATTTTGTTTGTTATAGTCTTACTATTGGGGGTTATTTTTTTGTTTAGTTGCTTTGATTTCAGGGCTTGGGTGTTCTTGTTTTGGTTTTTGTTTCACATATGCCTCCAACAGCACAAGGTATACTGAAAGCTTTGAAGCTTTCCTGGAACAAATGTAGAGATTACTTCTGTATTCATATAGAAAATAAAGGTGCATACTTATCACACAAAAATTTCGTAGCTGGTCATAGGCCAAAGGCTGTCTAAGCATTACTCAGACTTGTGTCAATTTTCTAAACTCACAAGAAGTCAGGATTTACATACACTGGGAAGTATTGCATGCGTTCAAGTAATTTATTGATTTGTTTGTGCTATCAGAAAAGGTTTGATTCATCAGCACCAGGAGGTGATCTACAGCTACAGAGCTCCCTTTATGAAGGGAGCTGTTAATGTCCAGGATTTAATGCAAAGCACTAGGAGCCTTAAGAGTCATTCTGCTGTTGGCTTGCTGTGAGACCCTAGGCAAGTCATTTAAATTCAATATGCCTGTAATAAAAATGAGCATATTATATGAAAGAACACTTCAAGATCCTTAAGTAGTGTGTAAATGCAAATTATGAGTAGCAATTCTCATTAACATTAGTAAAGACTGTCATTATATGTTCAAGGAGTTTGATAGGAGATTAATCCTCTAGGTAACATGACTGCCTGCAGGACCCAGGAATTATGTTTGGTGACCCAGAAGTTTCCTTTCTGTGTTTCCAAAAAGGAAATATGACAAATGTGAGAAATTCTAAAATACACCATAATCTTCCACTTTTCTTTTAATTCCAGGCTGCAAACTCCATAGACCAATGGGATAATAACATAGTTCAATAATAACAGTGATCTTCACAGAGTGCTTTGCAGGCATTTTGGAAACCTTAGCCAACATGACAGTTTCACCTTTCCAGTGCTCCTTCAAAGTGCACATGGTTTTAAATGAGATACCTCTAGTGTTTCCTACCCAAAGGAATTCTGGTCATAAGTAATCCCATTCTGGTGGTTGCATTTCTACCCTCACTGAACTTTGCTGGGTGTGTCAGCAGGTAAATACCATGTATTTATTGACCTCTGGTTTGTCATGTTCTGAAACTGCACCACAAGGATCATTGCCTCAGTTCCTGAGCTCTCTGAAATACTCCCTGGTTTCTTGGCTTCACACTCACCTTCTGCCTGAATATCACATTTTACTTCAGTCTCCAACTGTTCATTAAGCGACATATTCTTCAGTGTATGTTCCCTTTTTTATGGCCTTTTCTCCTTTCTGTAGACTGCTGCCCTCCTTATCTTCTCTTCACTGTTCTGGAAGTATAAATGTCAGTGAAAAGGTGTCACTGAACTTTTTCTGTCAGAATTTCTTGAGTGGTTATGTATTGTCCAACTGAAAGATTACTTTTAATGCCAGCATTCAGCACATTAATTGAGAGAAGCCTTAACACTGATTTCTGCTGACCTCCTTACAAGCTGCTCTCATCAACAGATATAGCAGCTGTGACACAAAACCTGAGTTTGTGTTGCTTGCTAAACCATAATTCAAATTCCACCGAAACCAACAGACATATTTCCACTGAATTCAGCTTAAGCATTAAATCCAGAAGCATCTTTTCTTGTTCTCACTGTGTTACGCAGTATTCATCAAGTGACTGCCTTTGCTCACTGCCTCAGTCAGCCCCTCTGGTCTTTGGTCAGTGTAACCATACTAGGGAGAGTACAGCTCTCAATAGCTGTGGTCAGAGCCAGCTGCTCCAAGCATTGATTCAGCTCCTTCTTGTCCCCCTGATCTTGTGGGAACCACATTTTCAACCAAGTTTTCAAAACTATTCCTATTTAGTAGTCTTGGTTTATGTCCATAGGTGTTTAAAAGCAGGAGGGCACCCTGAAAGCCAAATAGCTTAGGAGTAGAATTTGAAATATTAGGAGGGATTGATTTCATCACAGAGTGAGGAGCAACTACTGTCCTATGCAGCCATCCACTCTTTTCACATGCTTTGTTCTATTTGTTAGAGTATCAAACAGCTAACCCATTGGTAGTGGGCATGGGCAAACAAGATCAGCTGTAAGAGTTTCAGTCATATTTTGAGTATTTGTAGAATCCAGGAGTNCCATTGGTAGTGGGTATGGGCAAACATGATCAGCTGTAAGAGTTTCAGTCATATTTTGAGTATTTGTAGAATCCAGGAGTGTGTTTATCTCTGTGTTTGTCCTTTAAATAGAGTATTCCAGTTGTGCATGTCTCTGCTCCAGTTTGCCTTGCTGTCATCAATGGCATTAGGAGGCCATGATCTTTTGTGGTTACAGCCTAACTGGAAACAGGAAATAGTCAGAAGCCATATAACACCTATAGTCCAGTTGTCCTGAACTTTTGGATTTCACAGTGTCCTGTGAAAGAAAGTTTTAAAGAAAATCAGATGTCCTTACAAGCTGAGCCTCCAGACCATTGACTTTTCTGCCTTGCACATCAGGGCTCCCAGGGGACCCGGTGTCCCTCAGCCTGGGCCTCGGGTGTGCCCTCAGACAGAGAGCACTTTTCTGCTGACTAAGGGAGATTCAATGTAAAATGTCAAAAGAGGCACAATAAGAGGAACTACCTAAAGGAGGGTGTAGCCTGTGGTGGGGGTTGGCCTCTTCTCCCAAGCAACCAGCAATAGGACAAGAGGACCGAGCTGTGCCAGGTTGGTTCCTGTTGGACAGGAAGAATTTCTTCCCTGACAGGCTGGTTAAGCTTTGGAATGGACTGCTGAGGGAGGTGGTGGAGTCACAAACCCTGGAAGAGTTCAAGAAATGATTGGACGTGGCACTTAGTAATGTGGTTTAGTAGGCATGGTGATGTTCAGTCAAAGGTTGGACTTGATGATCTTGGAAAAATTTTCCAACATTAATGATTCTGCGATTCTGTGATTCTGTATAGTCCAGTTTGTCCTGAGAGGTGTTGTCTACACAGGAGGCTTTCTGAACCACCAGGAAATGCACAGCATGGATGTAAAGCCCTATCATTTTGATCTCTTCTGATACAGGTGAAACAAAGGTCTGCAAGAATAGCAAAGCCCAGAAGTAGATAAATTCCCTGGGTCATCTGCAATCCATCCTGCTTCTTCAGCTGCCTCTCACCATGAAAACACTGAAAACACACCATGAAATTCTGAGCCCTTTACAATACCAGTGTTTTCTTAAAAGAACATTGCTGTGTATCTAACTTTCTTTCCTGTGATTGCTGCACAATGTGTGTGGGCTAACTGCAAAATTATACACAAAAGGCTAAAAAAAAAGCATACTGCAATTTACACCAGGAAAAAAATAATCTCACAATTTAAAACCAAGATAATTGAGATCATGCCTTCTTTACTGCCATCAGCAGTGCAACAATCCACTTCTGTGAGTTTCATACAGGTACAATAGTGACTGGGAGACATGTGCATTTACCCATGTAAAGGATGAAGAGTAGGTACCTGAGATAATCCAAGAACTACCTGAAATGGTCACAGGACTTGGCCATCAATTTTCCAGTTCTTCCTCAACCAGATGTTTGATCTGTGCTAGGCACTGAAGTGCAAGATAAATACTATTGATGGTCAGAGTCTGGGCACACAATGTTGATCAAAGTAGGTAAGATAGGAACCTGGAGATCTGCTAAACTCATGGCAGAGATAAAGTGAATCAGGAGAATGGAAATTACAACTCTTCCTGTATAAGGCTTATACCTTGTATGAGCCACTAAATTTTACTCCTTGTTTCCTGGATACTTGGTCTGAACTCATATTCTCTATTAAATAAAATGCAATTTCTTCAATTATCAGCTATCATGGAAGTCTGACAATTGTTTCTTCCCACTTCGGATACTCATGTTCCTATATTCCAATACAAAAGACAACATCAGAGGGTGCTGACCCACCAGCCTTAATGAGTCTGCACTGGTAGAAATTCATTCACACACTCCCAGCTTTCCAAGTGTAGTGTGTTCAATTCAAGAGATCAAGGGGAGCCCCAGCTGCATCTGACCAACTTACAATTCTTTTCCTAATCTTGTAGGCTTTCTAACATGTCTTAGTCTAAATGGCATTCTTACTGCTGTAGAGCAATACCATTAATTAATACTGCCATAACAAATTAATAAAAGAGGGGTGCCTGGATTTCAAATGAACCTAAATTAGAAAAGAATAGGTGTGAAAATCGCATTCACTCTGCTTTGAAATAGCTTAACGCTGCTGTTGCTCCTTCACATCCAGAGCCTCCAGAGCAGTGGTTGTCTATTTATTTTAACAAAACCTCATTGTGTTTTGCATGTGTATCATCAGATAAAAGTAGGGTTCCTCTCTTTGGCAAATACAGCTAACCTTTTGGATCCAGTTAAATCCCCTATTTGCCAAAAGCTTCATCTGCAGGCTAAAGCAACCTCAATCCCACATTGCAATGATTCTTTACTTTTACCAAGGATTCCTACCAGTTAACTTCAGTGTCACCTTGGTGAGAAGGTGGCATCATAATGGGAAGTACAACCACCATCTCAGGGAAAGCCACATACCCCACACTTCTCATGCTCACAGTCCAGAAACCTGTTTTCCTGTGTTGCAAAGCTGGTTTATTTTCATCCAGTGTCAGTTGTTTCTGCTTCCTTAACTTTATTTCTCTCTCTATCCTCGTTTGCCAACTTCCTGGCCACTATGGCCTCTCACCCCATCACAGCTAAGCCAGGGCTGAGGTTGGCAGTGATATATTTGACTCCAGTGGGAGGAGCAGCAGCACAGGGAGCAGGCACAGAGTTTTGATAAGCTGTTCCAACAGGTTTCTGTGAAGAGCTTGGTCTGCTCAACTGAACAGGTACATAGTTTTTTAAACTTCTCTGTTTTCTCCTGCACAAAGAGAAATAGCTGATAGGTGTGTGTTTAGCTCCTGACAGGAGAATGCTAGAAACAGAAATGATGGGGACCAGAGAGATTCCTCTGCAATGCAAATAAGGTTTGATTTTCAGCCATCTATTTCTTACTCTGTAGGTGGGGAAAGTAGCTTTTATAATCAGAGCTACAGGCAATCAAGAAATTTATAGGATTACAGTTTCTTAAGCAAAACAATGGCAAAAGAACCAATTTAGAGGCACAGCATTAGTTTACTGGATACTGTTATTATCTTGGCTGCTAATTGGATTGTAGTGACTTCTAGACACACAGTTGAGGAACCAGGACCACCTCCTCAGCCCTCATACAAGTGCAATATAAAAGATGGGAATTGCCCCAGAGAGATTACAACGTGAGTCTCAGAGGTAGAAATTCCTCTGGTTTAATGTATATAATCCATGCAAGGTCAAACAGAGATGTAGAATGGCTACCTACATGGAATTACAGGAAATAAATTACCAGGGTAGAAAGGGCTCGGGTCGCTTGCCCTCACAGCATCAGCACATATATGTAAACTCCTTAAGGGGTTTGCACATGAAAGCCAGTCATCACTGCAAAACAACACATAACTTTGCATCAGCTGGGCTCCAATAATCCTGCAGTTCTCTGCTGCAGAAAGAAGTTGGTGTCTCCATCTCCCCACTCCCCACCTCTCTCTTTTGCTGCTCAGTTGCTGTACTGTGTAACTCCCAACCATAGATACCTCCAATCCCCAAAAGATTCCCCCACATTCGTCTTTAAGTCCTGTGTGATACAGAGCATGCTCAGGGCTTTCAGAGCATTAGGTATGCTCAGCAAAACTCTCCTAACTGAGATGTTAAATTCTAAATGTACCACTCACCTAATTAATAAAACTTAGAAGAACTGCAATAATCATGGTAATTAGTTAATGAGTGGCCAATCTTAATTTACATAAATGAAAAAATAATTGTAATACCTTCAAGGAAAAAAATCTATAAGGCTGAAAGGTATTTTCCTATGTAATTTAAGTTTATAAGCAATCCAAACATCTACTTTCTCTGAAAAGAAAGAAAAATCATAAGTATCAAATTTTCTCCTATAAAGACTGAAGGTTCCACAGTGATTACACTGCTTTCAGAGTAGGGTAAATCGGATTTAACCATCTAATTTGGCTGCTGGGTGCTCTTTTAGCTCTTTAGTAGTTGAAAATACTTCATGCCATCCCTAAATCAACAGAAACAGCATTTGATTTCTTTCCTTCAGATTCTAGATTGCATATTAAACATGGCTAGTGAGACACAGCATGGATTCTGCTGACTTGTGCAATTTACCTCAATAAACCAGCTTTGTCTATCCATGAAGCTGATGGTGTGGATCTGATTTGTGAAGAATTATTATTTGTGCAACTCATTAGGGTGAGACAGTTTGTGCAGAATGATTAGGGCTCTAGCAACCAGCAGACCTAGTTAATACATGAAAGCTGAATCCCAGCCTGGTGTCATCCAGACATAAAACCTTCTTCTAAACCAGACACTCTCGCAGCTGTCAGAGTTGCTTCTGTTGTTTTCTGGCTTTGTAAGTGAGCTAGGGACACTTCAAAAAGCTCCCAGCAAGCTGGACCTCGTTAAAGCTGCCACTTAATCTTGGACTTGCATCCTGACTTTGTTTATGATGCTTCATTATTACCTACTAAATACGAGCCATGATCGTTCTGCTCCACTAAATGGAGCTGTAATACAAGCGCCCGGAGTGAATTTTTCTTTGGTTGACTTCCATGCAAAGCCTTTTCTGTTTGAGCTGGAGTGTTAAAGTCATGCCAAAACCATGTTCTTTATCTATTTTTATCTGTATTCACATCTAGGAAGCCTTAATTATTTAAGCAGATTTTTTTCCTTCTATGTAGAGTACCAGAAGCAAGCTCCTAGCATTTATTTTACGATGACTACCTCCCTCTTGTGGTCCTTGTGCCAGCCCTCTGCCAGCAGGCAGATCCATCATCATGTGAGGGGAAAACTAACAACACAAAATGCCTGTTCATCTTGGCAGGGCAGTGGTCCCGAGCCTCCCAGTGATGCTGCTGAGAATCCCAGTGCCACATGTAGCAGAGGGACCACTCCCTCCCACTGAAAAGGAAACATCTTTGTCCATTTTATTTTTCTTTCAAGTGTTAGCCTTTAAATAGTGAATTTGTGTAGTAGTCATGGAGAAAACCAGGATTTCCCCTGCCCCTCTATCCTAAATGTCCACGCATAGTGCAATGTGAAAGGACTATGTACATACACACAAAATAGTGTGCAGGTCAGAAAATTCAGTACGGGGAAAGTATTTAGGGCTTAATCTTGAGACTGCTGAGAAGAAATGGACAGAACAGACTTTGGACTTGTTATACTGGATGTAAAATGTGATTCATGTGTTTAGACATTTATACAACCAGAGCAGAGTGGCTGAGGTTCTTTCAGATAGTAAAATCCTTCGTTCTTTGAGGTAGTAAAATCCTTCGTTGTTCACATAGTGCTCTCTAATATGAGCATCTTACAAGTGAGTTTGGATTTTTAATGGGAGC